>DWQK01004674.1:0-10222 GCA_018231225.1 Noctuana stator
AAGAAAATGAGTAAAATACGTGTTTGTGTATGTTAAACAAAATTTTATGTTAATTTTGTAGTTTGTCTTTGAAAATATCGTTATTACAGGCACATAATTAAAATAATTATATGTACACTTGACCTATAAATTGAGCGACGCCCTGTCCAATGTATAATGTTAATGTATGCGGCGGAAGATACTTGGACACATACAACATTCCTTATATGTTTGGCATTGAACGTGTGAGGTGTATGCTGGGCTTATAAAATAGTTTTTGCTTGCGTTAAGGTTGACATTTTTTAATGATTTTTAATTATTCATTCATTAAAGTAGTTAATATTTCAAGGAACTAAGGAATAACCTCTCGTTTTCGTTTAGAATGTCGATTACACTTTAAGCAATGATTTTTTTTACATTTTTCAGTCAAAAGTTATTTATAAATTCTTTTTTCTTTTGAGCCTATAATTATATTGTAGAACCTTAAACTTTAAATAAGGTTTAAGAAACTAAACTTCCTTCTTGTCTTCCTATTCTTACCGTCTATTCTTAAATAATATTGTAGGAGCCACAATAACTCAACTAAAACATTTCTTTGTTACGAGTAGAACTTTATAACGAGTACCTACGCAATATATTGCGCTCGCCGTACCTGCGGCGCATGCGCCGGCGCCGAGTCAATCATCGCCAGTATGCAAATTCATGTAGTCACACCGGAATATTGTTATTTTTAATCATTATTAATCATGTCACAACGTTAAAGACTAAACCCACTTAAGTCACCATGAGTAATTTAGTATATTTGAGTTACCTTCGCTTCGCTTGACCAATTTGTTATGTCTTTTCGATTTCTCGTGATAACTCAGTCAACATGGGCATAAATTGCGGTAGAAGTTCTCCTCAATCCTATTTCTCCTCACTCTTCCTACCCGCATATTTAACATAAGTTTCATAAGTTTAGTTGCAAGTTCCATTAACAATAAGTATATTTTGTTGCCCACTGTACCGCCGGCGCCGCGTCACACGCCGTATGCAAATGAGTACCGGTTATTGTCATTTTTAATTATTGCACCCGCTTTCACGATTGCATCGGGCCTACAACTGGTCTTTCACCTTTCAAGGGAATGCTTTAGGTCGGTCGTCTTAACTTTGTCCTATAAAATTAGTGACTCTATAAGTTCATATCAAAAAAAATTGTCCTACAAGTTTAATGTCCCTTTTCTCAAATATTTTTATAATGCTATTAATCGATGGCACTACAAGTTAATGAATTAATTAAATCGGTCGACGCATATGACATAAGTGAGCTCTATAGTTTACAATTTTTATAGATCTATAATAACTTTAATTTCTGTTCAGTATTTTTCAGATGAAAATTGTTATATATAAAGAACTGTTTACGTGTTAATATTAACAACTTTATTTGGTAAGTTTCAGAAATAATTGGCTATAAAAAATGACGATAAATAAATAATAATCATTGGCGGTAAAAACTTAAAGACGTCGCAAAAAGCAACGGATATAAAAACGAGAACTTAACTATAAGTATTATAATAAATAATTGTGGAACAAAATATAGCCCCCATTCGCATCCGATCATTACATGCGCTATCATCATTATCGAACAGCAGAACATCTGTCCACAAGCCGGTGGTTGCGTGCGAAATGTCATTAACATTATCTATAACTGCTGCAGATACAAGATATTGCCGTAAATAAAAAATATATATAATAATAAAAATTTATAGTGAAACTAAGAACGTTGTGGTTAATCTTATTCCTAAATTAATAACGAACACGATTATAGGTATCTGTCCACAATAGTTGATGTTAAGTGTAATCTAAAAGCGTATAAGTTGCATTGTCAGTAACTGGGTCATTTACCACTAAATACTTAGATAGAGTAACTGTTACCCGTAGGTACACTTACCTAGAGCGGTGCTCGATGTTAGCCAAAAGTGTTTCCTATATTATATTACTTCTGTACTATTTTAGTACTATTTTTACTACATCTTTAGGTGTGCTTTAAGTGAAACAAGAGTTGTCATGACTGCAATAATTATGCGTAGGCCCGTATTTTAATTGGCAACATTCCCTGCAGTGTAATAAAATAGCACAATATTTTCAGTATGGACACTTTTGTCCTGTTGTTAATTCAGTAAATTGAAGTTAAGTGCATAATTACGAATAAATATGTTTGGTTATTATACGGCACTATGCGAGTTGAAATGCCGAGATTTTATTTATTGGACAATTAGTATCGAGTCTATTAACATTTTAATTTTTGCAATTGAAATCGACTCGGTCATAAATTCTAAAATTAAGGAAATTATCCTTAGTCATATCAAACCCCTGCTTAATATTCAACGCTGTTTGCGTTGGTGTTGCCATAATATGACAATCTAATTGATAATATAATACAACTATTAAAATCAGGTTTTTATTTTAATTAAGTTTATTCAAGTAAGAGCCGACTGTCTTTTATTTGGATACTAGAACTGGAAAAAGTCGCTAAGTTTGACGTGAAATCGTTTAACTGAATTCAAAATTTAAAAAAAAATTATTGTAAATTTTTGCCGTAACTAAAAAATTGGAATATTTCAAGTGTTCTATGTGGAAAATATAAAAGCAATGAAACCCAAATGCAGTTTATTGCAATAAAATGCAAACTCCTAACACCGTCACAACCAATGAATAATTTAATTTCTTAGAACATAATGTTATTTATACAGAAGCGGGCAGTATATCTATGTATCTGACGCAAAATGCATCTACCGTGTAGCTTATGGGGGTTTACAAAAGAGCGTGAAGACGCAGCAGTGATTTAATCGCGGCGTTTTTTCTTATGACACCAATGAAAAAATAAATCCTTATTAGACTTAATAACGATTTATTTTTTCATTCTGACTAGATTACTATATCCGTTATTCACAAATTCAATTTAAACAACTTCTTGTCAAAAAGGCAAATTATTTTGTCATTGTTTGAGATCGTCGTTTTGTTTCATTTCGATACTAAGTTTTATTCCTTCTTGTCCGTTTGTACGTAGATGAGCGAAAAATTATCGGAAAGGAAAAAGTAAAAAAGCATTTGCATGTAAAATCTTCATACAGTCTTCCGGTGCTAGAGTCTGCTATTAAGTCGCGGCATTGTTAGACGCGAGCAAGGGTTTGAAGATGGCGTTGTTAATTCTAATATAATTTCTACTACCTATATTATACTCCTATATAGAGTGGATTTCTTTACCGACCGCCTTAGGAAGAAAAAACGCAATTTTTTAAACGTCTTAATTAAAACGCATAGTGCGCATGCTTCCACAGCACATCTATCGCAGTTGACAAGTACTGTACTACCCGCATACTGATTACGAAGCGTCTTTAATATTCCAGTAGCGATTAATCAAATTTGCAACACAGACAGTATAATTGATCCCCACGTAATATTATAATTCCCTACAGAATGTATGAATATTAAACTAAATAGTGTAGTAGCCATGTTTTATGTTTGGTTCCGCTAATTGGATTTATCGATTTGAAACGAGTAGTGAGGTGTTATTTAATTTTTTTATCATGTACGTAATATAGGTAGATAATAATATGCGAGTACCTTATTAATTAATGGGGCATTAAGGCTTAAAGTATTAATTTATTGTTTTGTCGTATCACTTATAGTAACCTACAACTATTTTTGTCTCATTTGAAAAGTTTGCAATGCAACCAACCTTACTGATGTTAAGTACTTATTGTGGGCCGATAGACAACAATACAATACAATTACTCTTTATTGTGCACCAATCACAAATATCACCACATCCGACCTCAAATTTCCTTTATAGATCACAATACAATACAATTACTCTTTATTGTGCACCAATCACAAATATCCCCACATCCGACCTCAAATTTTCTTTATAGATTATACAATAAACAATAATGTAATCCTGAGAACAAAGATGGTCGCCTCTTATTAAAAGATATAGGTATAGTTAATAACTGCTACGAGTTAGATTTCCGTCATCATGAATTTTATCTGTTACACAATTCTTAATCTGTTACACAGATTGTAAACATAAATATGAAATTCACACGTAACAATTAAAAACGTTGATAGGTACTATCGATAAAAAATATACAAATTACAAACATCAAAAACTAATTTCCCTACTACAAAGGCGCTACATCCAACTTCGTTAGTGGCAATAAATTGAAACCGGCAGGTCAAAAGCCACCTTCCCATCTGATCACATCGCAACAATACTCGGATGGTTTATTGCCACCTATAATTACTGAATTGCCGGTTATTTCGCTATACACAAACAAAGGGTTAAGGTTGGTACACAATTTGAGAACGGAATAATATTAAACACTGGCAATACTGATTGAGTATTAATTTTTAATAGGTGCCAGTCATACGGCTTAATTAAAAGTTAATAAGCTCTTGAGAGAACAATTTTGATAGTAAAAATTGCAGTAAAAAGTAACCATAATACAATAGAAAACAAAATTTTATTTATTGGCTATTAAGGTTGAATAAATAAGCTTAATTTAGACTGATAATAATAGTTTATTATAAACCCTTTTATTTACGATACATTCCATACGTAAATAATAACAATACAGGTGGTAAGCACACACTATAACGCCAAAAAATCTGTCATTGTTCAATTATTCTCTTCTGTGCGAGCCTTAACATAAGCCTTCTCTAATTAAAGCCCCTGACATGTCTAAACGACTTTTTAATAAATTTACCGCACTCTAAACCGGTCTCTAAGAAAGCGATGGATTGAACATGACTGCGTGCAACAAAGCAGAAATTAGCTTCAATGTACAGTTAAATCTTACAATATGAGATATTAATACCGATGCGATGCAATTAAACAAGTAATCTTGACACATGCTCGAAAGCCATACAACATGACTAGACTGAAGGGGGAAAAGAAACGAAGAGTGTAAACCGCAGAGACCAAATGTGGTTACAAGAAATAAGTAAAAAAGTGCTTTATGTATACTAAACATTTTCTTCTTATTTGTCATAACATAGATATAAAAAGACAAGGGTTTAATGATAGTCTAACTGATAATGAAGTAATTATTGTTATATCGGAAATTATATTTAATGTAAAGATTATAATACAAATTAAAGGGTTAGTTATAATTGAAATCGATGTTATCTATTACATAACCAAAATGACACAAACTGTTATTTCGCACGCTGGGTCGTTCATAGTTAATCTTAATACTAACAATTATGCAATATGGTTTAAGATTTATCATGTATGATGGTGCAAGTCGAGCTCTGACTCAAATGTTGTAGTAAAATTATAGTTTTAGTATAACTAATAATGGCTTGTGATAAAAGTATTCATTTAGCGACCAATCTAAATGTTGGTTAAGATAAAGTTAGGGTTATCTTTTTTTGTCTTTAAGTGTATGTATTTTATTTATTTATTTATTTTAAACAAATAATACACAATATTTGAAGCGCTGGTAATGTGGATCGCAAGCGATCATATTGTTAAGCAACGTCGGGCGCGGCCGGTACTCGGACGGGTCACCGCTAGTGGCAAATATCATGCGCGCTTCCGTGCTTCGGAGGGCACGTTAAGCCGTCTGTCCCGGTAGTTATTTACAGATAACAGTCGTTAAACCTGCTCGGAGGCCCTTTGCGCGGTTTGACAACATCCAGCACTGATTGGCCACTAACCCGTATTCTCCACCAATCCGCATTGGAGCAGCGTGGTGGAGTCTCGGTTGTGGGGAGCGACTCGTGCCAAGCAGTGGGAAATAGGTCAAAAGCATTTTGAATAAAGATTCCTTTATTCAAAAGGCATACCTCGACCAACATTCTACTAGCGCAAGACCTTATGTTATTTTGCTTGAATTCCAATAAATCACTCCCTTACCATCAAGTACCCAGTATCTCTGTTTGCTATGTCCATTTCAAAAGTCCAATTTCTAAATTAAGAAAGAAATATAACTATTTTCTTAACACCCCAATTTATTCCTTCCAATACGTAAGAAGCAATTAATGATCTCTCGTGTATGTATATATTTTGTACGGTTATGTTTAAATGTATTTTTGCACTAGTAATTCGATTTTTTAATGTATATTTTTGTCTTAAGTATATTGTGTATGGCAGAGATTATAATATTTTTTGGTTTTTGGTTTTTGTTTTGTATTGGTGTTGTAGTGTTGAATTGAAACATAATTATATTATTAAAGTATTATATCGTAAATACACTAAAATGTGCAAAAAATAACGTAAATTAGAGTAGAGAGTCTATTAGATAGGGTTATGAAATATAAATGTATTTTTATAAATTTAATTGATATTTGATCTATTGTTACGTCCTGTACTATAATGTATTGTATTTATATTTTGTATTTTATTCAGTAACTTTGAAGCTTAAGGTACAGCTTACACTACATAATTATTTATATTAGCTGACCCGGCCAATTTCGTAACTAAATTATACATTTAAACCTTCATCTTGAATTACTCTATTGCTGAAAACTGCATTAAAATCCATTGAGATATTTAAAAGATCTCAGCGAATAAACAGCGGAAGTGACTTCATTTTAACTGTTAAACGATTTGTAATTTTTAATATATTTTTTCTTTTCTAGTTTAGTTACTTACTGAAATAGGTATTTATTTTGTCGTTGCATCTCGACTGTATTGTATTCAATCCATAATTGTTCTGCAATTGGAGCGTCATTGTCCTATAATTTAATATAAATCAAATATACATATAAATTTCCGTTTTTAATTTTTTCCAATTATACTTTCCGTAATAATTGGAAGTCGCCGATGAAACGAAATCATGAAATGCAGAATAATTAGATAAATTAATAATTATATTTATTTGCCAATATAAAAAAGATCTTAAAATTTTTCCCTTTCGTTTCCTTACTGAATACGTCTGTGACGTATTATTTCGATTTTATTTAATAGACTTGTAACATTTTATTATTTGATTGATCAGACACATATATTTACGCTTTACTCTTCAAAAAATATGCTGACTAACGTTTTTACGAAATCTTACGTGTAGATTTTTCTAAAATCTACGTCTTGTTTCTCCAATGTATAAATTATTTTAAGTGATGAATTGTGTCAAAAAAATGTGCTGTATTAAAATGATGTAACTCTGAGTGTATGATAACACATTAATATATTTATTTACTAATGTAATTAAACTAAAACTATTGGTTTACGTTGTGATTTTGTATAAGATTTTGAATATCTTTTATTTTCTTTGTATGTATATAGAATGTATGTTCGTAAAAGAGTTATTGTAGATTTAAAAATATATCATATGTTAAAATAATATCTGTTTCATTTATATTCTAAATAAAATATTTATACTTATATTCAAACATAGCTTATTAAAGGATCTTTAAGTATACATAACTATATAACTTACGGGCCATAGTGGCTTCAACCCTTTTTATGTCCCACTGCTGGGCACGGGTCTCCCCACAACCGGGGAAGGCCTGGAGCATACTCCACCACGCTGCTCCAATGCGGATTGGTGGAGTTATACTGTTTACGTCTGTTTCTATGGTTTTACCTGTAATCAGCTTTTACCGCGGTAGCACACTGAACCGTGTTAAAAATTCTTTTTCTGTATGATAGCTACATTCATGGGGAAGGTGATAGTATAGGCTATGCGTGAAATCGCGGGGCACGGCTAGTAATAATATAAAGCTGAAGAGTTTGCTTGTTTGAACGCACTAATCTCAAAAACTACCAAACCGATTTGAAAAATTCTTTTTGTATATGATAGCTACATTCATGAGGAAGATTACAGGCTATCAAGCATTATGTCACTATTCCTAACGCGGGTGAAACTGAGTGACACAGCTATTAAAAATAATATAATCATCATTAATATAATACAAACCTTTCTCCCTGACATATACACGTTTGTAGGAACTGTTTGTTTCGTAGGCGTTACTGGCCGTGCAGCCGTATTCGCCGCTGTCTGTGACATTGGAGTTCTTAATGGTCAGATGGGTATCTGAGACGAAGAAGATAATAATAATTTTAAAATCTCTCAAATCATTAACATTATAGTTTTGAAAATGACGATTAAGTAGCTGTTGTTTAAAACACTTCCGTTAAGAAAATCTTTGTAAGTTGATTTTGTAGTTATGTTTGGCTTTTTATTTTACAAACAAGGACCCCCAGAAGTGCTTGCTTTTTGCCTGCAAAGAAGTCTCCACGTTAGATCACCTAGTTTACGTATAATGTTTGTGATTCTAAACTTGGTTTGGAAACAAGCGCATCTATCTACGGGTCCAACAATAATGTTGAATAATGAGAATGCTAAATTGCAGCAAAGGTAGAGGCAGTTTCCGGCGAATTTTGTGGAGTATACTGCCTACGTTGACAAAACCAATATCTAGGCCTGAGCGACCTGCAAATTTCTACAAAAGTTCTTAAAAGGCATGTAAACTTTTTCCTGCGACCTTAGCAAGTGTGGTGGATATTGGCCTAAACTCCATAAACTCGCTAAAATTAACATTTCCAATATTAAATTATTGAAATAGTTTCGTTTTATAATTCACAATAAATATTACGATAATAAATTCACGATAAATGTAAATTTAATTTTGATAGCTACAAACAAAGGTAAAGAAATTGAATCGAACTCAAGCTGAGCTTCCATAGGTCGCTCAAAATGCAATGAATCTCTATACTTACATAACTATTAAATCGGGATTTCATACCTGTTAGCGTGATCCTATCGCTGGCAGTATCTGCGAGGGGCACGGCATTCTTTGTCCAGGACACTTCGGGCGTAGGGTAGCCGTCGACCTCGCATTTTAGTTTAATCTCCTGACCACTGTATACCCTATTATTACGCATCGTTAACTTGGCGTTTACTGGCGCTGCAAAAAATATACAACGACATGACGTTTATGAGTTTTATTTAGTACTAGCTGTCCCGGCAAAATTCATATCACCTAATATACCTACCAATAAGTAAATTTTGTGTTAACTTAAAGGGGAAAAGGTTTGATATTGACTGGATATGTGGATGTAAGTTATGATATGCCCATCCATGTGATCCATGGTCATTCTCTATTGAATTACCACTATTTTTGACTTACGCGGTGTTCGAATTTAAGGGATGCATGGCACGTGGCGTTATTTATGGCACTTAGCACTACTTAGTCCAAACGAAATGTACTTATAGGTACATTAGATGTGCCCCCGGCTTCACCCGCGTTCAGAAATGCAACGTAACGCTTGATAGCCTATAGCCTTCCTCGATAAATGGATTACCTTACACTAAAAGAATTTTTTCAATCGGTCCAGTGGTTCTTGAGATTAGCGTGTTCAAACAAACAAACTCTTCAGCTTTATTTATAAAGTATAGATAAGTCAAGTATTCCGATTACCTCTGAAAATTGGAGACGAGGGTTCACTTGTTGAACTTGTCCAGCTTAAGGAGTGGCCTTCTTGACTATCCGGTACATCAGACGTCACTTCAACCGTGACTGACCATATTGCCGCTTTCCCCACGCCATTATACGCTTGGCAATCATATGTTCCCAATGTTTCATGTTTGAGCTGTAGTATTGTAAGTGTGTTTTCTCTTATCCTGTAAAGAGGGCTATAGTAGGGCACAAATTCGGTTTGGCGGTACCAGTAGGTATTAGGCGGCGGATACCCGTAAGCGAGGCAGTGGATGGTCAGTTCTGTGCCCATTACGCCAGTCACTACCGCATTTGAATCTCCGACAATACCAGCTGAACTCTCCTCTGGATCTATTCAAAAATACAATGACATAATATCCTTTTAATAAGTAACACTAATTGAATTAATTTGAATTAATCAATTGCAATAATTTTATAATATGATGGTCGTAATTACCTACCTACTGTAATAATTACAAGAAATACTCTGTAGTATTGTCATAATTGCAAGAAATTTCTGTTAATTTCTTGAAATTATGACTATCATATTATTAAACTTTTTTAAACACATTTAATTTCACTAACTTATCATACAAACAAAAAAAAACACAATGTTACATGCTACAAGAAATCTTTTGCAGCCAGTGCAGGCTATGTAAGGAAGCTCGAAGCTCCGGCTCGAAGCTATATTGTTAACTAGCGACCCGCCCCGGCTTCGCGCGGGTGCAATGCTGATGCTAAATACACTACAGAAAAACTGTGAACGTTTATACATATAAACCTTCCTCTTCAATCACTCTATCTATTAAAAAAA
>DWQK01004675.1:0-10221 GCA_018231225.1 Noctuana stator
TAATAGTTGCAACACTTACGCTAATAGATGGCGCTACAGGTCACTGAAATTATTTTATTCGGCCGAATTACGACGTATAAGCAACCTCTAGTAACTGCTTATTATTACAACGATTAAAACAAAGTTTGCAATCGTCTCAATAATTAACATTAGCTAGAAGTACAACCTAATAAATAATATTGCTATTTCAGTGGCCAAAACAATGGGCCAATATAAATTGCAAGTAGTCATAATGAGAATGACTACTAGGAAATCGCACTAATAATACAATAGTGTTGGAACTCAAAATGTGTCAAATTTGAGATAACATTAAAATCAAACGTAAAATTCAAATCCCCAAGTCATTAAAACAGTTGTAAAAATAGTGCAAGAAATGGACAAGAGATGGCACCACGAGACATTATTCATGACCATCTGACTTGCAACCAACAGTGATCGGGAAAGGACGTGCCGCTTTGAGCAATATTTAAAGTTGCAACGTTATTACTGAATCAGGTATGTAAAATTTATACTTTTATTTTGAATTGACACATTATTGGTGATTTAAACCTATTAGTAGTTATTACTAGTTATTACACTATTACTGATTTACAGAAGCAAGATCCAAAATAATATTTTCACTTATGATACCATTGGTGGTTCAGTTAGTAATTTTTGACTTAATACCGTTTTGTTGAATCATAAGTTTAAGACGATTTTGTATATTTTATAAAATATTTAGCGGTAAGATATTTATCAATTATGGTATTTATCAGCAGCTCAGTCAAATTTGTAAAGTTTAGTAATGTGAAAAATAATTACTATCTCTTTTATTTGATAAATTTTGACTTACTACACTCTACGCGATATGCAGGAGTAGTCTGTATTTATACTACTTAATAAGCTTATTTTATTCGTAGATTCAGTATGCAACGTGGACGATTACTTGTTGGTAATCATCCACGCCAAGCCAATAGCCAAGGAGAAGACGGCGATGTTACCGAACAACAACCAACACTTTTGATACCTTTGCCATCCACAAGCAATCAAGTTTTTCAAGAAATTGACTTAAAATAAGAAAAAGGACATAACAGAATTAATAGATAAAAATATAATACCCAGAAATTATCGTGAAACTTACTACTAACTATAAGGATTTGACTGATCAAATAAAACAGTATAAGGAGATTTGCATACTCGACTTATTTTTAAAATTTCATTGTGATTTTTAGACTGATTAAAATTACCTAAGTTTAAGTATACCGCACAATTACAATACTAATAAATATTAATATAATTGTTTTTTTATTTATAATAATAATAAATAAGTAACGCTTCACACTCACAGCCCCACACTAGGATTGCCTGTGTCGTGGGCGCCATAGACACACACAAAGACAAATACACAAACACACACTGTAAATTTTAATGAGCAGCATTTTAAGTGGGTTGCACGGACCACTATCACCACAGGACACCTTTGATGTTAAAGAAAACATCACATCAGAATGCTTTAATCTTTCTACTAATTCCAACACACTGCAAAGATTATAAAAAATACTTTTATCACCACCATCATTAGACTATCATTATCGACGTTGTCAAATAACGCATTCACATCACTAGCCGTTAGTGCCTCTGTCGGGAGATCAAAGGAGCCGCCCCTTTGACGCGCCGCCGCCACCGCGGCACGGACGCACGAAAAAACGTTTACGTTAATTCAAACCCATTTTTTACGCCGGCCCATTTGTTATCGTGGCAGTTAATTGGCCCATAAGTTATGTTATGAACTAGCGTGTCATAGCAAGTTATTTGAATATGAAAAGAAAAATAATATTATGTTTTGTGTTAATATATGTCACTTTGTACTGAAGTTTTCTGCAAAAGCTTCACGGTGGGTTATTAGTGCAGCGGTGGTACATCCCCGGGCGAACTCTGTTAGCTCTACCACCTACAGAACCTTTAATATGGAAAATGAAACTTTTTGGTGCATATTTTCAACCAATCACATAAAGACCTAAATAATCTATTTGTTTTGGATACCTACATTGTTACTTGGATTATTGCGCGTTATTCACGTAACTAAGAGAAGAGATGAGAAAAGAAATGATTTAATACTTTACACATTATTACCTATGATTGTTGGAAAAGAAACAAACAAAAAAAAATATGCATTTTCCTTACTAAAACCAATATTGGGGCAGCGTGGTGGAAAAAGCTTCAAAGCTCTCCTATTGCAGGACTACAAACCTGATTCTTATTAGAAATTATTGACCGAGATACCATTTGCTGATTTTACAACTTAGTAAAATGTAGGGTTTTAATTTAATTATATTTTTACGAGCTCGCATTAACTAGAAATCAATAAATAATATACATTAAACGAAACATGTACCAATAAAATACATGATTATATAAATATATGCAGCTTCTTATTAATTTAACCACTTTTTATTGAGTATTTTAAAAGGGTACGTTTATATTGACGCGGTCATTTGGTTGCAGATTTAAATAATATGAGGACATATTATATTGAACAGTGCGTGCCCTCTTGCTGTTCATCAAAACTATTTAATGGTACATCAGTCCCAGACCTTAACTCTGCTAATGAAATTGTGTCTGGAGCCTTATTAGTGTCATTGAAATCTTAATTGTTGATTTTGACAGTTTTGGTAATCTACTAAACCAAAGTTGTCAATAGTTTTCTAATGAGAAATTGACATAGGTTTAATCTTGATAGAATTCGGTAATCATGTAGGGTAATGATATCATTACTCGTAGGTATTGTAGTCCAAAAGTAGACAGTAAATTGTACATAACTGTTAGCTATTTAAAAGTCTATTAATTTAAAAAAAGAACAGACATATAAAAAGAGTAATAATTCCGTTTATATCAGCTTCTATATATAAAGAAATCCACAGACAAGAAACAACATTATAACATTATGAGCACGTAATAAAATGTAAATAATGCGTATATTACTAGTCTCGTGATGAAATCTCACCTTTAACACAGTGCAGTTAACATGTTGAAATTTGAATACGGCTAAATAAAGTAATCGGACACCTCAGCATACAAATTTGCCATTAAAAACCTATAAAATAGACAACCGGAAACGGGTTATTATCCATTATAATATTCTTAATGTTAATGCCAAAGAACCGAATTATTTAACGTTTATTGTACCTATATACTTGTACAAATGCCTTTATAATTATGATGAATAACAATTTTGAGTTTTAATTTTTTTTTAAGTTTGCAAAGACGTTTTTCTTAAAATAACTGATCATCTATCGAGGGTCGAAAAGTGTTAGAGAAGTAGGAAGTGTAAGAAGTACTTACGCTTATTTGAAATAAGAAGATACTACCAATTATTTTGGAAATACCGGAAAATTTTCCAAAAAGTGTCAACATTTCAACTTTGCTATACACACGCACTTCACACGCAATGCAGTGTAGGGTTTAGTATTATAAACTTGCCTAGAAGGTTCCTTTATACTTAAACTTTAATCTTGTCTGTAGCCAGAGAAAATTTGAAACTTGAGCGAAAGAGTAACTTTACTTTAGAAATATAGTTTAAAAAAATGCAATTAAAAACTAATTTAATAAAACAACAGGAAATCAGACTTTTACTATTCATATTTCTCAACGGGACATGAACATTAACAAAATTAATATGGTAATGTTAACATTTTAACAAAATTAAAACGTTAAAATTAAAATTACCGTCATTATTATGGTAATGTTGTCGTAAATTTTGTTGGAACTGACTTTCATTTCTGGAAAGCTAAGGTTGTTTCGAAATACTAGAATCTAGATTTATTGAGAAAAATTATTTTAAGCATTTAACTGCAGTTTGCTGACAGCTTAGGTACTGTTTACGAGTGTTTAATAAGTACAATAATATTTAATTAATATCGAGAAAAATGAAATACAACGAAAATACTGAAACATACATATGTAGTTATATATAGTCTACATGTCTTGTCTATCTTTGCAATGTGTGATCGGTTATATCTTTCTTTAGATACGAATTTTGTTACTACATTAGAGTGGATATAGAATTTGGATACATTTGTTCTGTATGTCTGTAGAGATGAGTTTAATTAACTGGTACATGTCTGGAGAAGTTCCTCAATCGTTTACAGTAAGTCATAATATCTATAAATAACTTTCGGCTAGACAATGAGACATAGTCTGGTAATGCATGAATCATCATTTTAATAAAATCCTTGGCAAGTAAAAATGGCAATTTTGTACGTAAGTTATCGCAATTTATATATACGTATAATTTTTTTTATCTACGAGGTGAATATTAGTCATTTACAGTGAATCGGAAGTTAGTATGAAGATGTATGAAGATGTATGAAGCGTAATGATAAGGGGAAAAGGGAAAAGTCTAAATTTATTAGAAGGTTAGGTACATACAGTTTTAGGCAAAGATGAGCTTGACGCAGATCAAGATGGGGCTTCTGATAACAACTAGCCTTCTGGCTAGTTAGGTTCTCCTAACCAATAGGACTGATGAACTTAATTGCAATAGCAAGTACTTGGCCAGACATCTGCTTAATTGCATTCCACATAACTCACGGTTACTACACGATCATAACATTAATATGAAAGATGATAGCGTTGGTGATATAAAGGCGTCAACAAATGGCGCGTCTACCCCGCATATCGGTCATAATATTTCAACGCTAGCAAATGCACCGCAACCCGTGATGTATGGCGACAGACGGACAGATAAATTGCTTATAATTTATTATAGTGGAAGCCGTACCTAATTATGGGTTTTGCAAAGTTGACTCATGCAGCGCCGAGAAAAATGATTTGTGGTTATTATCTGTACGGTCTATTATGAAAGCTCGATTTCGCTTCGGGCGATGAAATAATTACGGCGAAGACGACGGTGCTCGGTTGCGATCTGTCATTTCCACACGCGAGCCTCAAGTGCCTGCTATTGAAGTTATAGATTTAATTCTATACCCGGCTCTATAGTTAAAAAGACATTTCAGTTCGCTGTACCACACAACTTACGTAGATAATCACTTAGCTTATTCTATGATTATTTTTCGGAACGTACAAGATTTAAGTTGTAATAATTGTCTTTTATTAGCTGTTTGCTGGTTTCCATCATATTGTCATAAACATGGAAAGATAAAATTAATTTTATCTTACGCTTGCTTGATGACCCACGTTGCAGCATCTTGAACAGTTTAAATAATTAACATTTTATTGCCATAGCTGGAAACGTCTTCAATTAATATCTAATATTATCTAAAGTTATGATTCATTACGATGTTGTCTATAAGATAGTATTAATAGTAACAATTAATTAAGCATTACTAGTTAAAACCACTGGAACTCATTAATAATTTTATCAGGCGAAGCCTAATTAATCAGTTGGCCAGTAATCTTCATCAATCAATTGTTTCTACCTTCTTAAATCTTTTGTTGATTACATAAGCCAAATAACGTCTAATGTAAGTATATTGTGGTTGTTAGAAATGATCACATTGTTTTCCATTTGGCCACTGATAATATAAATAGTCGCTGCGCTGTAATAACCGACCACTAGCCTGTGTCATTTTAGTCTCAATGGGCGACGCCGAATAATTTGATCATAATACTCAACATTTACGATCAATAAAGCTTCGTGTTCTAAGACCACTTCGCTAAATAGAAAGCTATTCATTTTATGCTCCTTCTAATTTAATTTAATATGAAATGAAATCTATTATCATAGTTTATTCAAGATTTATGTAGCGATATTGGTCTTTTTAATGTTTCCTCCTACAGTGTTGTTTAAATTAATTTTTACTACCCAATCATGGTTGTGTATTTCCCAATATGTGACTGAACAAAAACAAGTTGTTGAAATTAAATATTTACGTATATTTTTTCCATTTTATGTCCTTTATAACAACAAATTTATGTCAACAGATATCGATTGCAGATATTACGATGTCCTTTACAAGAATCTAGTACACGCAATAATCATTTCTCATCACGTTTCTTTACAACATATATTTATCTTCGATAGTTATCTCAATGATTCTCCAAGAAAAAACACTGTGCCATTAAGTAAGCATTTAAATGTAAATTTTAAATTAAAGTGTGTCCGGAACTCTTGAGATCTTATCAGTTTAAAAATGGAAAGTCGCTGTACAAATAAAATGAACATTAATGACGGTAACATTCACGAGTATTTAAAAACAATCTTATCCCTTAGCAAATACTATTTATCAATTTTTAAACATTGAGATATATGTGACAATTGATTGCGTGAATCGCCGAAATACTAAAAACGTGTCAATTAAAAAAAATACAAACACAATTAACAATCCTCACTAATTTGCAACAACTTAAATTAGAAACTATTTCAATTACATACTATAGATTTGGTACATAAAAATTTTGTTAGACTAACTACAAAATAAGATCCGCGCTCGCGGGACCAAGCGTCGAGGCCAGCTTGTTCAGTGCACTAAACACTATGAATATTACAAGTTAGAGATCACAGCTGTCGTGCCCCGTAGGGCGTCACGTCCGTCGATGATATGAGCCGACTGAGAACTAAAAGAACACTAAATTATATGTACACTTTCTTCAGTTCCGATTGTCCTTTTGGCATGGGCGTTAGTGATCGGCGCCCCCCTTCTTATGTGCGTGGAGCGCCGACGGTCCTCAAGGATGGAGAGGACGCGGCCCGAACAACGGGTACGAGGGGAAGTACGCTGCCAGCGACGGATGAGGCGGCAGCGGGAACGGCAGCGGCGGCGACGAGACCAAGTGAGACGGCTTGCTGTACGGATGGAATCGAGGCGTCAGTGGCGACAGGGGTGGCGTAGGATACGTCCTTTGCAGCAATGGATGAGTCGCACTCAACATCGACAAACTAGGGCTCGATTCACCGCTCGCAGTGTGAGATCTCAAGTGCTGCAACAGTTCTTCAGATGTCGAAAATCGCTTGCCACAGTACGCAGAGTCTCCTGCCATCCAGCTGCACACAAACGGCAGTTGCGAAGCGGCAGCTAGTGCAGCTAACTGCGCATGAGCATACGCGGCTGCAGCGGGATGATTACTTGGCAAAGAGTAGGGAGTCTTCGCGTGATCTCACTGAGAGCATCCCGCCGGGCACACAGCAGACTTGAGCAAATGAGAGCTTAAGGAACATCCAGTGCAATAAGGGTCTCTGCATATTCCCAAATCACTTCCAGGTGCTTTCATTCTTGCATACGCTAAGTAGGGATTCAGTCCATTTTTCAGAGCATGGTGTTGTGCTGCCATCAAACTACTAGTCATTAAATCCATTGGCAGAGGGAACCCGGAGGGTGGCATTCCGCCTAGGAACGCCGAAGAAGTTACAGGTACACTATGTTTGAAGCTAGAATGTTCTTTGGTGTCTGCACTGGACGGTAAAGAGTTCGTGTAAGATAACTTAGATGCCGAATTGGAGGAATCTGAACTTGATTTAGCTGGTAGTGGTGAATGGAGAGGACTAGATCTCTCATCGGATTTTTCAGAAGGCGTTTTGCGATGTGCTGGTGGTGAAGTTCTTTGGGATGAAGAACTCTGATTGCTGCCGCACCGCGCTTGAACTGGCGTAGTCGATGCACTGCCCTTGGAAGAAGGCGTCTTCGAGTGAGCATTGACCGAAGAGGCTCTGTCTTCGGGCGTTCTAGTCTTTTCTCTCGCAGTGAGGCACGATTCGTAAGGCTTAAAGCTAGGTTTGTTGTCCATGTGTGCGGGTTTCTCTTCGTACTTCTTGCTAGCTTTCTCCGCGGCTGAGATGAGCTTCGGGTTGGGAGAGTCGGCACCGATCGCACTGCAGGTCTGCGCCAGGAGCGCGAGGGGACTCTTTTTCGCGTCGAGCTGCAACAAAGAGGTTTATATGAAACGTCTGGTTGCGAGTGACGGCACAAAGGGGGCTAGAGGCTGGGGGTTTGAGGGGAGTCCAATCACGCGGCCGACGCGCCATTATCCGCGCGTCTGGCAGCCGTCGGCCCCGCTTGACATTTCACTCCGCTCCCGCATGATGTAATCTCGCAGTGAAAAGGCCAATTTGTGCCGCTGAATTTGCGGCGCGCCCGGACTTGCCGCACTGTCACGTCTATTATCACGCCGGCGTTAGTTTGAATGAGTGTTCGGGGGATGATTTTGTTTTATGTTTATTGTGCCATTGTTCAGTGTTTGCGTGCAAATGGCGGGCTTAACGAGGTCGTTGTCGTTGAGTCCAAAGATTTATTTAAGAGCGACGAGATAAAGGGTAATTGAATTTCTTTTCATAAGTTTGATTCTAATTGGGATTGGTTTGGCTTTTAATTTATGCAACAATGAAATAATACGACGTTTATAATGGACTTAAATTTTATTTATTTTAATAATAACGTATAGGTATTGTTATTAACTTTAATTTATTTACATTTTAAGTTTCACAGACCGGATGTAGTGTTCTCGTGAACTTAAAATTTAAGAATACATAATTTAATGAACAATAAATATTTATTCCACAGGTAAGCAGTTATCGTTGATTACGCGGTATTGCTAAACATTAGTCAATTTATTGAGTTAGTTCAACCTTTTTTTACTTTCTTTACTCTTTTTTTTATTTATTTATTCTTTCATATATGTACTTAATAGAAAAATATCTTATAAAGGGCGCACAGAATGGGTCTATGCCAGTCTACCTTTGGGCTATACAGATAACAATAATTGTAAAAATTCGTATAATATTTATGTTTTCGTACGTATGTTGTTGTGACATTAGTAGGAATTTGTATTGCTTATGAAATTACAGTAGTGTTGACTTACTTAATTCAAATGTTTACTGCCCTAGATATAATTAATTTATGAGACACAGATAATTATGTAAAACAAAGTAAAGAATAAAAATGAAAACCAGTTTATGGCGTTGTTGATTCAAAAGCCTTTAAATATGGAATATACCATCAAATTACCTACTATGTTGTAATCAGTATTATTGAAATAGTAAGCATTAATTCTTTATGGTTTCAGATATTTTATAAAGTACATTTATAAAGTACTCATTTAGCGCAAAGCTTAAAATTAACTATTTAAGTGTCTTTAAATTATCAAGCGTATAAAACTATAATTAATGCAGATGTTTGTGAAATGTTGGAAAAATCAGGAAACTTTTATTTAAATTGTATCTGAATTAGTAAACAAGATCAAAATTCTGACTACAAGTAGGTATTTTCATAAATTTTAGATAAGCAACTTAGACTTAAGTTAACAAAGTGTGTCGTAATGACAAAAGCATCGTAAAATAACTTTAAAAATTTATCGATTTATACCTAATTTATCAGGAAATGCAGAAATGTCAATTTGATTAACGAAATTTTTGGTTTTTTTGATAATTATTCATTTTAGTGGCGAAAAGTATGCAACTTGTGGTAAAATACTTGGGTACTTTTACATAATTTTGGACGAAGGGTTTTTCTTGGTATTTTAATTAAAAGAGTACCTTTTAACGTCACAAAAGTGCATAAGGTACTTTGTTCAAAGTTATATATACCTTGTGTTACAGTTAAGCTTATGTTGATTACTTCTATGCATAATATTTCACACCTACATTGGTAAATTTATGAACACTTAAGCCAACTTAAGTAATAAATAATTTTCTAATCTCTTACTGAATCACTTTATGAATTTAATTATTCTTTAAAATTTGAAACTCCATCTTCATAAATTACTTTAGCAGTACCTACACATCGTTTTATTACACCTTTTCTTTATTACATAAAACATTATTTAAATTGTCATGTTAATTAATAACATTGTAATAAATAATATAACAGAACTGTTTTCAACTTTCATATTAATTAATTCTACTTTGCGTCATAACTTCCTCACTTATTACACAACGCAATAAAACTGTTATTAAATAAAATTTACATTTAAAAAATGTAAATGAGACGTCAGTGAATTATTAAAATGACAGCGATAAATATATTTAATGTAAATTAACATCATAATTTTAGCAATTTGGCGAGACTTGGCTAATTATATTTATCACTATGTCAAGAGTTATAACTTCAAAGTGGCTACGCTTGTCTCATCGCGGCCGAGTGACGGAAAACGAAGTGGAGATGATGTCTTTTATGATATTTAAGAAGTAAAGAATATTCGAGGAAACTCTGGTGTTATTAATTACCTGTGCGGATTCGTATATCCCTTTCAGCCTACTGACAACTACAGTATCTAACTACTAGAACCTAT
>DWQK01004676.1:0-10220 GCA_018231225.1 Noctuana stator
CTCCAGGCCTTTCCCGGTTGTGGGCAGAGACCCGTGCCCAGCAGTGGGACATAAAAAAGGGTTGAAGGCAAGCAGGCAATAAGAAATTTAGGTGACCGACGTCCGCGCAGCTTTTAAATTTTTTTTTATCGTTCATGATTCGTTATATCAAGCATGCAGGCCACCTGATGTTAAGTAGTCGCTATCTCATAGCCATCTACGTCCAAATAGGAGAGAAGTCCTATCTGAGATCATAAGTGGAAGCGTTGCTACTCATGAGGACTGAAAAGGTCGCCTCAAATATAGTGTCCAGCAGCAACCCTCCCCAACCGAAACACAAGTACTTGCTACAAGTTTCAGGGCGGTTTATGAGGGCAGCGGTGGTACCTCCCCGGGCGAACTCTGTAAGCTCTACACAAAATTGCTTCTTGACACAAGGAAAAATATTCCTGATTTTAAAGATTAAGAGACCTACGTGATTTTTGTAGCGTAGTTACGGACGTTGACGGTGACTAAGTAGCGAACGTACTTACATACGTGATACGAATGTCAACAACCTTCCTAGAAGTAAGTGAACAGCGAATGCAATTTTTGTGCTCGCTTGATTCATTAATGTGATTTGTGTTGGACATGTTAAAGTTATATCTACGTGTACTAGCTGACCCGGCGAACTTAGTACCGCCTCAAAACCAGAAAGTTATACATATAAACCTTCCTCTTGAATCACTCTATCTATTTAAAAAAACTGCATCAAAATCTGTTGCGTAGTTTTAAAGATTAGATCTTAAATAATATAATAAGCACATAATATAAGGACAGACAGCGCTAAGCGATTTTGTATAATAAAACTCTAGAAGAGTTCAGTTATGTCTGTTGTCCAGCTTTCACGCAAAAACTACTGGACGGATTTTGATGTCACTTTTTTTGTTATATAGCTATTAGTCCTCGGCAACATGCCTATAGGCTATAATTTATTTGAAAAAATGTACTCGTGTATGGCAGAACAACATTCGCCAGGTCAACTAGTAATTTTATATTTGTCTGCAACCCTTTTTATGGTCCATTGCTGGGCACGGATCTCTCCAGAACTGGGGAAGGCCTGGAGGCTCCACCACGGCTTAATAGCCAATCTGTGTCGAATGTTGGCAAACCGTCCAAAGGGCTTCCAAGCTTAACGACTTTTTATTAAATACTGTTAACAATAACATGTCAGTGACACGAGTCCATAAGATTTTCCTGTATAATAAGTATGAGTAATATCGCTCGATCATCGCCCCCTAAAGAAGTCTTCACTTCAAAAATCTATTGTTTATCGAAGATTAGTAAGATAATGTACATTATCTTTAGTTCTTTACATGTTCGATTCTATATGAAGTTTGACACGAACGTTGATAGGCCGCACGCCACAGCACTCTACGATAACAGAACTGTGATAAGGAATATCATGTAACTATACAACAAAATAATAATACCTACTGCTTTAATACATCTGTTCTACCGGCGAAGAGTAAACGATTAAACCTGTAATAATAATAGCGCTTTACACTCACGGCCCCACACTTGGATTCCCTGTGTCACATGTGATTCACATACACCCAGACCGGTAACAGAAATCTAAATTCACCATTCAAATTTCTGCCCGCCGGGGTTCGAACCTAGGATTCTTCGAATGGTGGACTGGTGTGGTAACCACTACACCATACGGGTCGTCGCTGTACTCCGATTTATGTAGTAACAGCGTTTTGAAATATCAAATGATAAAATTATACCGATTTTTTTATCCAGGGGAGCGGGGAGATCTCAGGTTTTGACATGAGGGGGGGAGGAAATCAGTAATTTACTTGTATAAAAAATGTAATAATATAATATTGAGTTTTGGACAGAAAGGTTCTATTCTGACCAGAGATAGATTGAAATTTTTGGTTCTGGCAGTCTTTTTTGAGACGACCATCTTATACTTTAGAAGTAGCAATCTAATCTAGTAAAGCATCTGTGTACGGAAAATAGGCACTTAGTACTATTTGAGGTTCGATGTAACGCGTAGAGGAAAAAAATCAAACTTATTGCTAAACACACTTTTTTGAGACGACCACCTTAGTCTTTAGAAGTAGCAACGTAGCATACTAATGCATCTGTGTACAACAAATAGATATTTAATACTATTTCAGGTTGGGTGTGACGTCTGTAGGCGAAAAACACTTAATACTAAATTTGATTTATCTTGTGCGTAAACTTGGTTTGACTCTGTATTAGTATAATCGTTACTCGCTAATCGTCGATAGTAGAAAAGGTACCAAACAAATGTATCGCTTTGAATAATATTGTCAGAATACGTTTTATTCTGATAAGATACGATTGATAGTCGCGGGTGATGTGGAAGTTGAATCCCCCATTAACTCTACATTAATGACGCTTAATCAACAATAAATTTATCTCATAATGGGGGTCAAATACACATTGGATTGGACCTACTTTCTGAACTAAACAGTAGATTAATACATAGTTTCTTAATCTTAGAATATAACGTAATTATTCTTCTAAGAGGTTAATTAATCGTGACACTTTAAAATAAATGAAATAATCAAAAAGCGACTTTTTCGTTACGGTTTGGTTTCTTTAAAAAAATATTAGTTATCTTTAAAAAATATTAGTAAGTTCCCTTACTTAGTGCTAAGATTAATAAGTAGGTAGTTTGCATAATATATTTATTCTTAAAACTAATCTGTACAAGTTCTGTGACTTATTACAAAGAGAATATTGCATAGACTACAAAACACAGAGTAGCCTGCAAATTTGTTTACTACTTTTCCGTAAAATGTAGTAAATATAATGATACATCTTAATATATATGACATATCTTAATGTACATTTCTTATGTGCGTGTGTATGTCACTGAACCTCCCCCTAAACATCTGGACTGATTTTGATGAAATTTGTTGTGTCAAGGGGACTTGAGAATGGTTTAAATTCACAATGTAGTCAGCCTTTTTGTATATGATATCTACATTCATGAGGAAGGCTATCAAGCATTACGTTACTATTCTTAACGCGGGTAGAACCGCGTGGCACACCTAGTAGGTTATAAATATGACTGAAGTACGAGGTAGCGTTTGATCACTCCGTCTACTTTAAACAATGGCACATTACTTAAATTGTAAAATTGCATATAAGTGCGCTGCTTTATTACTTGGCGGCACACTTGATGACTTACCAGGGTTTTCCCCGTTTGATCGACTGACTGCTATTCAAAGTGGACGATGATAATCTATTCAAGACAGATTAAAAATAAACATCCGGTGGCCATTTGCTTTATTTAATAATCTGCATTTATTTATGTGAAATTAAAAAGATTGCAATACATTGTTCGAACTTTGAATTTAGCGATTAAAAACATGATTTTTAGAAAAAAATATTTATAAATATTAGGTCTTGGCATAGAGGTAGTTAAGGCAATTAATTAAAAAATATATTCTTTAACTACATTTATTGTTTTATTGTAATCAATGAATCAATTTAGTTAGTTGTTTCGTAATGTATCTCCGAACCCCAGGGTCAGATTATCAAAATTTATCTGCGGGACCCAATTTAAAGCATTTTAGAATTAATGAGGCGATGAAGCTACGAACATACAAAAAAAGCATCACACAAACGAATTAAGAACCCTCTCCTATTTCGAAGTAGACTAAAAATAAATAATTAAGACAATTTTTACCAAACAAAACAGAATTCAATGATTTTCTCATGCACGCCATTGTCAGGACCAAATCGAAATGGGACCACTCGGACACCAGCTTTCAAATAAAAAAGAATCATCAAAATCGGTTCACTCAGTCAAAACTTGACAAACTTGGTAACAAACATAAAAAACATATTAAAGTCGAATTGAGAACCTTCTCTTTTGAGGTCGGTTAAAAAATGAAAGACACCTAACTATTGTAATGTTTTCATTTCCTTTAAGTGTCAGGGCAGTGGGCTTAGTACGAGTTTTGACAGTTTAGTAAAACAAGATCGACTTAACTATTACGCCAGACATTGCCAATCTCGTACATCGTAAAGTTGCATTCCTACAAGAAAACGAGCAATGAACACGGTCCACTTTAGTTCTCCCCGCACTCGCTAGGGGCGCTGCTAGTAGATGTATGGGCCGAACCAAAACCAAATCTAGTTTATAGTAAACTGTAAAAACTCGTACTAGGCCCTCAGGGCAGGCAGGGGAACTAACCTAATGAGGTTAGTTCAAAGTCGCAAATGAAATTTGTGCAGCAACGTCGCAAGATCAATGTCAAGGCGAAGTCGTAATTAAAATATCTCGACAGACATGAACGTTCGTAAAAAACTTGTTATTGCGTACCTAACTGATACTCTTTTTACTGACATTGCCTAATAGGGTTGCCACCCGTGCTATATTATAGTATGGTGCTATATTTCAGTCAATTGTGGTATATTATGTTACAGAAAAGTAATATAGTACGAATAATACTAAATTTTCAACGGCAATTCAGCTTTTTAAATTAACTGTGACTGGATCGCACCCGTTGTTTGCAATGCAAAAAACAAATGCTATTTTACCTGCAGAAAAGGTGGCAACCCTATTGCCTAAGCACGTCTATGTGTGTAACCGGTTTTGTGTTAATTTGATAACAAATAATTTAAACATTAGAGGATGGATACGAAATTAGTAGGTCAATTCCGGAAGATACACGTGATAATAATCCTTTCATAGTTGAGCTAAATATGAAAAGGATAGGTAATGAAATAAAAAATAAAATTAAGAACGCCACAAGAAAACTAAAAAGTTTATAGGTATTAATAAGTATTGTGCTCACTATCAGGCTTAAGCTATACTGCATAATTTGTTAATAACTTGTCATTTATACACTTGCTTTTAAAGGAGTTCCGAGAGTTTTTTTCCACCGGCTTTTTTCCTTCGCCAAAAGGGCGCCTAAAGCCGATGTACCGTATTATTTGACGTTCATCCAGTGTATACGTGTACCTTATGATGAATAAATTTTTTTCAATTTGAATATTAATACTTTAATACAAGCCTCACTGCGTCGAGAAACGGCAAACGTTAATCTCATTCATCGATTGGTAATATCTAGGTACGAAACTTGAATAAAAGACAGCATTCTCCGACCATTCTTAAGGTCCTTAACCTTAACGGTCACCGAAAAATTAAAATCTATTTTTGTAGTCTGTTATTAGTTTATAGTCTGTTAAAATACTAAACGGACAGAACAGGTTACGTACGTCGCATTCGATGTACCTAGTACATTCATCCTTTGTAATTGCAACTTCACTTCACAAGTCCACATACAACTGCGCTGAAGGCCAGTGTCAAGGGCGCAATGTTACGTAAACCGCATTGTATCATAAACATATAAGTAAATTCTTTGTACAAGAATCTGCATACTTGTCATACTTATTTATGCAGATGGATCCGATACGCAATTTCCACGCGTCACTGTTGACAATTGAAAGCCGCAGAATTTTTAAAAACTATAGGTTGGATATTGCGCTTGTAATTAATATTATTATTAATACTTGTAGTATTTTTTAAACTTCTTTTAATGCCTGCTCGGTGCAGCCTACTTTTACCCACAATAGATATTATTCTAGAAAGTTCTAAAAAGAATATAGAATGCTCGACTCATAGCAAAATAGAACTCACAAGATTACAACGAAATTATAACAAGTTTGGAACTGTTTTTATTTAATGAATATCTCATTTGAAATTCTAATTAAAGGAATATTTTGTTATTATTATTAAAAACAAAAGATCCGTGTCGACAAAAGAAAAAGAAGAGTTAATATTAATAGACACAAGAAAACTTAAGTTATTTTAACGTCCACTAGTAAAGAGAAGCGAGTGGATAGTTGACAAAAAACTTTATTAGGTATTACTTCTAAACCTAAAGGTTACTAAGGGTTAATAAGTTGGGCGGTACCTTAGATTTCTTCAACCAAACCATTTTTTGTCGTCTATTCTTTAGTCACTTGTAGTGAAACTGCTCTTAATGAAGTTTACCTACCTATAGTAGGTTACAATTTAATAAATCTAAAGCCGTTAGACCGAGTCTTTTAGATTAGAAGAATTACAAAGGCAAACTACCTGTTTTCATTTAGCACTTTGTTGAGCTAATTTAAATTCAGATCGCGTTACGCCAGACGAAATGGATTTTTTTTTATTTTACTGTGCTTAAAAGTGAAAAGGAATATTTTTAAAATATGGTTACCATAAACGTCATAGGAAAGGAACAACAATTGATTAACTTAACAACAACACTAATTAACTAATAAGAAGGGACAATAAACATCATAATTACTTTACATAATTTTAGTGTGTAACAATATAAACATGCAATAAATAAGTGTTTGGGTAAAGATGCAACTTCAATAAATTTAACTTTTGTTACATAAGTATATACGAACTAACCTAAAACCTAACCATAGTCACGTTCTTGTAATATATTACAAAATATGTCATAAAAATTAAATGAATACTAAGTAAAAAAATATGCTTATTATGTAGTATTAGGTAGTCACTGCAACCCATAGAAACCCACGTCCAACCTCAAATAGGAGAGAAGTCCTATCTGACATCAAATGTGGAGTTGCTACTCACGAGGACTGAAATGGTCGCCTCAAAAAAAGTGTTTCCGGCTGCAACCCTCCCCAACCGAAACACAAGTACTTGCTACAAGATTAGCTTCACGGCGGGCTATGAGTAAAACGGTTAATCTCCGGGCGAATTTTGTAAGATAAGTTCTATCACCTATAAACTTGTAAAGAAGTACTTGTAAAGCTATTAAAATAAAATAAAAAAAAAACTTACTGCACACCAACAAATACCTTATTAGGACAAGATTATTCTACAATAGCTATGCACGCTATGTAGAAACTATATGTGATTATTTTTGAGTTTTGGAAAGTACAGACTTCTAGCTAGATGAGGAAATGAGGAATACCGTGTGTATTTTGTTTCCTTACAATGAAATCTGAATGAGGCAATATCGCTTATGAAATAGCAATTATGTTATACCTTTTAGACATAATGACTAATTTGAAAAGTTGTGTGTAGCCCCATTAATTAGCAAGTATCGTAAAACTTGAGTGGGTATTTCAAGTAAATATGTGTAAATATCTACAGGTATTACTAATGTTTACGCAAGGATTTAAGTTTGAATAATATAAAAACGTTGATAAATATTATCTTTTACATGTATATTTTATACCTAAAGCTATCGTTGCAGAAATGGTAAGTCGAGTATACGGTTAAGGAAAATGGGGTGTCGGAAACGCGTGCTTTATCCGGTTCTGTGAACTTATAATGCTAACAAATTTAAATGCTGGACCCCATTTTTAGGACCTTGACAAATCTTATCGCGCTGCGGCGTAACACCTTTATATCCAAGAGAGAAAATTTTATATAAGTACCTTACTAATTTTATAACTTGTTTTGCCTGCAACTTCTTGTTTGTGACAAATAAATGATTTTTCTGTCTGACTAACTAATTGAACAAATAACCGCTAAGGCGACGACAAGCGTTCCACGTTCGTTTGGCTCATCAATTTGAAACGTGGCAGCACTGGATACGGCAACGACGCAAATTACCATTTGAGACTGATTGCCGTCGACCCACGCCGATCACGTTTAACCAGTTCAACTACTGTGTAACAACCACGGATGAAAGAGACGAGTCGAGGGAAATGCCAATTGAACAGCTATACGACTTATGAGCTAACTGAAGTGTACCTCATTTTACAGGCTCGAAGGAAATCTGGACTTCATTTCGATTGCCTGAGTGTGCTAAACGATACTTACCGAAAAATGTCACTAAAGTAGTTTCTAAGTGCCACCCGCATTTACATCTATCTTCCGAAATATTAAGGTGCTTCATACTCAAATTTTAACAATATACGAAGTTAGTTATAATAATTTTTATTGCTTATAGAGATAACTTAGGTGCAGACTGCAGATATTCGTTCGTGTAGGCTCAATTGATAAACTCAACGCTTCGATGAATTGCTTTGAGATTAAAACCAGCTTGAATCCGGCCTATATTATTTTATTATTATTCGGGGTAATATTTGAATGAAATATGTAAATGGTTGAGCATTTGGTTACCTACATATTTAGATATATATATATTTTTGTTAAATGAATGTTAATATTTAGGCTAGATCGGACTTTTTGTTAGGAGTTATTTAAAAAAAATGGCATTCAGCACTTCTTCATATAAACTACTCATATGTCCCACTTTTCCATTATAATAGTAATTCCGTGATAGATAACATAGCGCCATCTATGTACAGCGAAATTGGTTTTCGTATAATCATTAAAGGTATGATAGAGGTAGGAATACACCCGATCGCTTTATCTAGAAAAACAAAAACACGATTAGATGCGATGTTTACAATACGGTGTTGACATTTTCCACTACATTAATTTTATAAGCTTGCATTTGAATAACTTTATCTTAATGTGACGCAGTTTGCATTGCTATGCGAACTGCGTGCAAAATATGCAAATCGTCAATGTTTTATACACGATGTGATCTATTAATATGATGAGTCTCGCTCTAACTTTATCTAAACAATTTATTACTCTCTCTAATGTATACTGTTGTTGATGTCATAAATTTCATAGGTGACTGTAGTGTAGACATATCACTACATAGTATAAAACAAAGTCGCTTTCTCTGTCTCTTTATCCCTGTACGCTCAAATCTTCAAAATTACGCAAATGATTTTGATGGTTTTTTTTTAATAAGTAGAGTGATTGAAGAGAAAGATTTATATGTATAAACAGTTTTTCTGTAGTGTATTTAGTATCAGTATTGCACCCAAGCCCGGGCGGGTCGCTAGGTATGAACTAAATCAAGACAGTTATCGAGCAATGAAGCACATTCAGAGAATTTGTTTGTTTTAGTGGTCAATAATATGTCACGAGTCTATCTCATTGGTTAATTTACGTGTCACGTGATCGCTAGTTGATATAACTGACGTAAAAATGGCATTAAGGGTTCCTGTACAGGTTACACGCCTTCAGTCAACCAACCAACCAACCAATTAGCATAGCCCACTTGTTCCCGAACCGGCTGCTCAAGTCCGGATATTGGTAATGACCGCTTGTGGCAATTAAGACAATTTCCTGCGGTTGGTACGCGTCGCACGTTGCCATTAATAATGCACTTGTCAACCACACGCGCTGCCTGCCAAGCAGGGGAGCCCTGTACAAGGATGTCAATAAGAAACACGCTGATTTTCCCGGAATAATAAATAATTATACAAGCAGACGAGAAACGAGGTAAGCTTTATTTTTATACGAGACAGAAGTGGAATACGAAAAGCGTTCGGTTGGTTCGTTCGTGAGAAAATTAATTGTTGTGTAACTAGGAACCATGATGACAAGTGACTGTCAAAGTCAATGATAAAAGGCTTTTAGGGGTCCATCCAGGGGGCTGAATGTAACTACATTCAGCAGTGGACCCCTAAAAGCCTTTTATCATTGACTTTGACAGTCACTTGTCATCATTGTTAAATCTTATATATAAAATTTCCTTGTCACAATATTAGTTACCGTAGGTACTCCTCCGAAACGGCTTGACCGATTTTTACCAAATTTTATGTGCGTATTCAGTAGGTTTGAGAATCGGCCAACATCTATTTTCTATACCCCTAAGCTAAGGGTGGTCCAAACCTTAGTTTTCTATGTTATATGCGGTACGAAGTTCGCGGGGTCAGCTAGTTAGCTATATAATCTTTTCAACCCACTTCTCAATTCGACTGATTTTTTTTTATGTTTGTTACCTCATAACTCTCGACTGGGTGAGCCGATTTGGAAATTTTTTTTTTTATTTGAAAGCTGATGCCTCCCTTTTGGCCCCATTGTAATTTGGTTCAGTTCTGACAACGGCATCCATGAGTTAACCATATAAGTATTTAACTATGAGCGCGTAAACTTTGAAGTAAGTTTTTTTCGTAACGCGATTTATTAGTCATATATAATGACAAGTCATAATAATATGAAATACTAAGTATATACGTACTTAAATAAATTTTCAAAACTATTATTAGTTTTTCGACAATCGCAAAAGGTAATTCTGAATGCCATGCCACAACAATTCCAGTTCGAGAACATTGACCAGTCATAATGGTGTCATAGTGGATTTGAACTGGCGTCAATATAATAAGTCTACAGTCATATAATACGTGTACCCGTCTACCTAAAAAAGTTT
>DWQK01004677.1:0-10220 GCA_018231225.1 Noctuana stator
TCCTTGTGTGGGGCCGAGGAATGTAATCCTTACTTATATTATTAGCTATTTTTCATCGATGAAATTTATTAGAGTAAATTCGTAAAGCCTTTCCGAATTCTTAAACGTATTAGTTTAGGCATAGAAGATAAATAGATAATTGTGACTCGTAAAAATTTGAAAACCTATCTTTGATTAAGATAATTTTAAAGTGAAATATTTTGTACACATGTTATCAGCTGATGTATCAGATTTGGACTAAATAGTAGATAAAAACAATTTATGTAGGTACCTATACCTACTAACCTAATTTATGTAGTAAATAAACATAACTTTTTAACGTAGGTACTTTATATTACAATTTTATTTAGATATCTAGCTATATAGCAAAGTGCGAAAACAACCATATATTTTAGCTTCTTACTTACCTATCTACTAGTGGTATAGATATAGGTAACTATTACCTACGAATACCTACTATGAAACAATTACCAGAAATATTCATGTAAGTAATAACTAGATACTTAACATAAACAGGAGCCTAGGTACTGAATATTAAATATAATATTATGTATTCTTTAATTATCTATATCGTAAGACAGATATCATTAGCATCCCAATTGCAAAAATCGAGATCTTATTATAAAAAAACTTTCGCCGTATCACTTGTAATGAAATCCCTCCCTCATCTCTTCAGGTCGTCATTACTACTACAACATGTCTGCTGAGACGGAGTGTACGGCGGACAAGATTCTGAACTGGTTCCCGCTGGTGCACAGCGGCAAGCTGGTCGCTATGGGATTCATTGGATTCGGGGTGCTACCAGAAAAGGAAGGCCAGAGGTTCTGGTTCGAAAGGCCCCCTAGACTGGCTGTCCAGGTAATGATGTTAACGGGTATTGAACCCGGACCCTAAGTCCGAGAGCCGAAACTCAACAACTAAGGCGGTGCTTAATTAAAATCGATCTTAGTTGCGCGTTTTAATATACATTTAGGTATATTCCATTATAATGGATCTCAATCTTCACTTCAGTTTAATAACACGAACTTGAATTAATGCCATTACAATAAGAGTAATGGTTGAATTTGGCCTAAATTAGCGATCACCTGTAATTGTTCAATATTACGTGCGTAAGTACCTATTATACATTTTATTATCACTTGCTCTACGGTGAAAAAAAATATAAACAAGTTAAAAAACTACTTTGCAACAATCCGCCACTACAAAAAATAACAAAGAAAACATAAAATACTGCATGCAAATGCTTCCATACCGTTCTCGACAAACGTGCAAATTTCCTCAACCAATACCTACCACCAAACGAAGTCGAGTGGACTACATATTTTAGATCAGATATCATATTTAAGAGGAGACCCATGCCCAGCAGTGTGACAATGGCGAGAGATGATGATAAATGACTACTAATTGCTCTTTATTCTTTGTGTTACTTTCAGGCAATCGTCCCAAGCGGTCCTCAGTGTCTCTACAAATTAGCCGACGACCCTACCCTCACCACGATGCATATCTACTTTGTGGATGAACCCTGGACCCTCGGATGCTTGTTCCAATAATATCACACAAACATAATTATATAAAATATAATTTAATATGTGCAAAATAAATATCAATTCAAATTAATAGAAATGCTTTTCATATATCAATACATAACATTGTTTGTTGTGATAGTGAATGAACTGTGAATAAATAGAACATGTTATGTTTAAGCATCAAATTGCTTGACTTGACGTAACTAAAATTTTATTTATCCAAAGTTTTTTAGTCAAACTTTCCAATAATTATGTACCTACAGTAAACGAAAACACTGTAATAACTGCAATGCATTCAATTCAAATTGAAGGGTAAAAACAAATTTATTGCGAAACAAACTCTTTATTGTACAAACAAAATAAGATAAAAATCTCATCAACTACCCCCAGTGGGTGCTTTATGAGATCGCTTCTTAACCTTTTGCTGACGTCTCTTTAGATGTCTCTGGATGCGACCCGCTCCCTCTTTCTTTAGTTCTTCATACTGCTTAACCAAAGACTCTACTCGTCTTTCAGCTGGAATAAGAGAAAAAACACATTAATAATGACGCCTGATTATATCAATTAAAGACTTAGGTGTATTATGTTTAATCAGCTAGGGAGCTGCCTATCAAGCGATTCATCACAATATACCCACATTAGTTTACATTATTCAGTTAACAAAGTAAATGAGTAGTTAGTTCGTAATATCTAGACACATTAACTGCCCTCAAACTTTTTTACGTCCCATTGCTGAGAAGTACTCCGCCACAATGCTCCAATGTTGGATGTGTCACAAGTGTCACAAGTGTTGGACGTTGTCAAACCACCCAAAAGGCCTTCGACTAGATTTGACGACTGTTATCTATCAATAACAACTGAGACCAAAGGCTTATTGTACACTATATTTAGAGTAGATGTATAGTTGTATACATATAAAATGCTTTGTTCTGAATGACTGACTGACAGATAACACACAGCCTAAAACTTAGAGGGTGTGTTTTTTGTATGGCCTAGGCATACAATAAGAAACAATTTTCCAATATTCTACCCCTTTAAGGGCAAAGTTTGCATGGGCAATGTGATTCCTTGGTCTCTTTAATATTGAAAACCATACTGACAAAATCGGCACAGGCTATTCTACACATAAATTTGTTTTTCTTTTAAATACCTTTATTCTTGAAGTGGGGTTGTTTCCCATCTCTAAGCTGCTGTCCAACTTCCTGCTCATGTTTCTCTTTCTCTTCTCTTTCCACTCTAAACTTCTTGCTGGCTTTGTGTTGGTCATTCAACCGCTGCAGGAGCCGACGCAACTGCTGCTCTCGTTCTGGATCTGTTGTTTGCTTCAGTTCCTCTCTGAGGGCTTTGATGTCATTCATTCTTATATCTGATATGAAGTTATAGTTGGTCGCAAATTCTTTCTTATCAAATTCTCCGCATAGTGGATCAAACCTGAAATAAAATGTTTATAAATAATTGTGTGTATTAGCTGCTAAAGAGCAAGTTAGGTTAATGTTGGAATACAGTTCTTTTATATATAAATTACTTAATCTATATATATATATATATATATATATAATATAATATATAATATAATACAATTCTAAGAGACATGTATACTAATAATATAAAGCTTAAGGAAGAAAAAAGAAAAAGAGTTTATTTTTTTGAATGCGCTAAACTTAAGAACTACTAGACCAATTAGATAAATTCTCTTAGTGTAAGATAGACTATTTATCGCAGAAGATTATAAGGCTTTCAAGCATTACATACATTGCAATTCTTAATGCGGGTGATACCGGGGGGCACAGCTAATATATAATCAATTTCTTTAAACTGTACATAGTATTAAAATTAAATCGCTTCAGCTATCAGTTTGCTTAGATTTTAAACTACTCAACAGATTTTAATGCAATTTTCAGCAATAGATAGAGTGTTTAAAGTGGAAACTTTATAATATTATGTATAATTTACTGATTTTCAAATTTTGAGGCAATATGAAGTTGGCCAGGTCAGCTAGTATATAATAAAGTTCTTTAATTGTTATTATTATTACCTCGGATCCCGAATTTCTTTTTTCTTCACTGGCATAACTTCCAATAACATACGCACTGGCCTCTTCGAACTCATCTCTCTGGGCCTGTTCTTATTTTCTCTCTTAAAGACCTTCTTTTCAACACGAGGTCTGTCATTTTTGCCAAAAACCACTTCCTTATAAACCTTGGCACCAATTCTTTCCTTCAGTTTCTGCAAGTCTTCAAATGACAAAGTAGATAATTCGTTGCGAATAGCATTCTGTAATTGAAATCATAAAGTTTAAACCAAAATATTTTTTGGACTGTGTTGAGAGTGCCATGTATGTATGCTAACTGTAACGCCTTTAAAGTGAATAACGAAAACAAAATTTTTGTAGAACAAAGTTAATTGACTCAGAATTAATTAGGGTTTTTTTTTAAGAGGTTTAAAGAAGAGTCCAAGGCTGATAATGTTTAGCAAATACTGCCCTAGACCATTCCCGATTGTTGTCAGAGACATGTGACCAGCACTGGGCTTGGACACACTGGGACAGCAAAAGATGGTTTGCGGTGAATGGGATAGATTAAATCTAAATTGAATAAACCATACCCGTTCATCATCGTCCTGAACATCACTATGATTATCACTTTCCTTATCACTCATAATTATTTTTGCTTTTTAGTTTTCAAGTTTTCTCCACAGTATGTTTACGTTATGAGTATATCTCCTCCCTCTCTTCTCCTCTCTTTCAAGGGTCGAATCGAGACTCGAACGAATACAAATGGCATACAAATTAAAAAATATAGCAAAGAAAGATACAAATTCTGTACAAAATGTACAAATATTACAAAATAAATACTTAGTTTAGTGGCACTGACATTATCAGTAACGATATGTCACTTGAGATCTGTCAAAGTCAAAGATTTTTTCTTTTTAGTGGCTTCACGTATTTTGCGCATTGCCATAAAGTCAAAATTAATAAGGATGTATAAATTAGTACAAATCAAAAAATAGGTATGTAAGAGTAAAGGTGACATTTGAATATATTTAAAATTATTAAATTTAACATGACAATAGGCACAGAGTACTTTTGTATATATAGAAATTAGGATAGGATGACATTTGTAACATGATGACAACGATGGACTCTTGCATCTTTTTCACGTAATTAATCACAAGTAATTATTAAATAACATGCAATAGTATTTTTGTTTAAATTTCAGTTATGGATTTAGACGAGGCTATTACCGTAACAAAATTAGAGACATCAACCGGAAGCAGCAGTTATCTTATGATTGGATGGCAGAGCAATTCCTTTGAAATGTATTTGTATAATAACGACAAAATTTGGAAAGGAAGATTCTCCCCTAACAGATTAGCTGGCTTTAGCAGAAATTTACAAATGACTGAAAATGCATACTTCTGTAACGTTAAACGATGTCTCTCACAGTATCGGGAAGATTATATATACGAGCTGAAAACTGGATTCTTCTATTGGAAACGTTTGGTAAATAACTCCATAATTATAGAAGGTTTTCTTCCTGTAGAGGTGGACAAATCTACAAAAAGTGCTCAGCCAGATTTAATTGAAGTCCTTCTTGCATTAAACAAACATTTGATAAGGAAGGTACATGGCATAAAAGCTGACCTAAAAAATATGAAAAATGAATACGAGAAGTGCTTAAAAGATACGCAAGAGTTTTTGAATTTAAAAATTGAAATGGAAAAGGCTTTATGTGAAAAGTTTTTGAATCTCTTAAATTTGAAAAAATCGAAAATAGTTTCTTATAATTCGAATCCAGTATGTAATAGTAATGCTACGTATTTAAATTATGCAAAGGGGGAATAAAATAATACTGAAACAGTTTCTTAAAACATAGATGTGATAAAAAAGATGTCAATAATAAATAAAATTTGATCGGATCATTTTACATAATATGCCATTAAAATAAATAACCTACAAAATTTATGTAGGTAAATCATCAATGGTATATTTTATAGTCCAAGGTCACATTACAATATAGGCATTTAAATGCGTATAAATTTTAATATGTATTTTATTACTTTGATTACAAATAATTTTAAATTATATTAACAGATGAAATCTTGTGCCTTGTTATTTTTTATGACTTGTATTTTGGAAAGTTGCTTGACTAAATAAACAAAGAGGATATACGGGATATATATTCTTATAATATAGTCTATGTTTGTAATACTTGTATAGACAATGGAGATCTGTCAATGTGTAGTAGAGACAGGTCGTGTTGGTCATGTTGGTGAGATGTGATGTGACCACAGAGTACATTGTATATATAGAAATTAATAAATTTATTGACTTACCTAAGCTTGCCGACTTACAAATTGCATAGTTTGTACTTTGTACTAAGTTATAGCACATGTTTCATGTTTGACATAATAATATTATGGCACGTCACGTCACAATACATGTCAAAATTGTCAAATCTCATTCAATTTTCATCTCGACTTAAAAACAAAAATATTCGTAATAATATTCATACATAGTTAATTAGTTATAGGTTCGGTTGTATCTTTATTTTTTTTATTCATTTACTTTTTGTAACTTGCGAAGGCTTTTTTGTAACATTTACCTTCTCATTTATTTGAAATTCTATAAGCTGGGCTGCTGTACTGATCATAGAATAAGAATAGGTATCTACCTACTACTGATTGAATCTGTCATTATTTTATACTATGGCAAATGTTTGAAGGCAAAAAACAAAATAAAAATATTGAACTTTTTTACAAAGTTATTCAACATAAAATGTGTACAGAAAACGAAGAGATTACGTATGTTTCTAAATTTAATGTAAAGGAACTGCCTCTGTATGCTAAAATTTTATGGCGAAGCGACAATACTGATTTGTTTCATATTAACATTTTGTACGAAAATAAAAGTTGGTCTGGAAAGTTTTCGAATCAACTAGCAGCCAAACGAAGAGAACGCTTAGATGAATCCGAAGAAGAATATAAGACGAATGTGCTGGAGAGTCTTACTGGAAACTGCATAAACTTTGTTTATGATTTCACACAAAGCCCTGATGACGTAAACATGGCCAGCTTTATCTGGAAAAAACTATATGAAGGCGCAGCAAAAGTCCACGGTGCTGTACCCTTACAATATGACGAAAGCCCAATATCCAAGGATTCTTTAATAGATATCTTGTTGGAAAAAAATAAAAAACTCATTTCAGACATTGAACACGCCAACAAGGCTAATAGTGACCTCAAACAGGATCTTGAATTATACACGCAAAAATTGCAGGAGTTAATTGAAAGCAAATCATCTTTAGAGTCCAATTTGTATGGTCGGTTCGTCCAAGTTTTAAATGAAAAGAAGAAGAGGATTCAGTTGCTGAAAGAGCACATAAAAAATGTATGAACATTACTAATTGTAACTTGTTTATTTAGAAAAAAAAAATGTATGACTGTAAGTAAAAGACTGCATTTTCAAAGCAAAACTATTAATGACATTACCTTTTAAAACTTTAATTATGTAAAAACTTTTCTACGTCTAACAAGTTGTATGTACAAAAATACAGGGTTGATGATATTAAAATACTAATGAAGGGACAGATCATTAAAAATAATATTGTTAGGACTAAAAAAACATTTTATGAAATAAAATTATGTTTGATCAATTAAATAATTTATTGTTAGAAATTCATAAATGTTAAATATTTATTAATAGCTTCGTCCAAACAGTGTGATGAACTTTGGTTTATTCTGACAAGCTGGGTGAATGCAGCGGTCTGCATCAGTTAGGGGGCGAGGCTGGTCAAAGGGTATGCACAGAGACTTTGCACCCATTGCTGGACCTTTCATTTCTGTTGTTGGGTCATCATCCGTTCTGAAAATAGAAGTTTAATTATTACTGCTAGCAATGTTATATTTTCATGTCCATTTATACTTTTATACAACTAGTTAGGGCGTTGTCGACATTTGATTCGGTCCTAAGTGACTCGTGCCCAGCAGTGGGACATAAAAAAGGGTTGAAGGCAATGTGGCAAAGAATCCTACCTAAGACATTTTTTATTCAGCACTGTGCAAGTAATGCACTAAACAAACTAATTGGGTTTAGTACAGCCTGTCAGGTTTACGTAGAGTTTAATTATATAAATAAATATAGTAATTTATGATACCGTGCACTGTCGTTCTTGATGTTGTCCTCGCAGGGCGGGTCCCCGCAGAAGGGCGCGAGTAAGATGTGCCTGTTTTCGAGGGCCTCCGTGAACGCCTCCCACTGCGTCACGTGGGACACGCGCTCGTCACGCTCTTTTGTTGCCCTGAGAATATTTTTTAAAATAAACAAAGTTATGAAAAGTGCTTCTATTTTATATAACAATTCATCTCTTAAAACTATATTCCTCAAACAAATAATTTTGACGACCGGCGTTGTGTAGCCCACTACACGTGGTGGACACACTACACTAAGTAACCATACCACGCCAGTTGACCATTTGAAGGGTCCCGTGTTCGATCCCTGGCGGGGCAAAAATTTTAATAATAAAATTTCTGTTCTTGGTCTGTGTGTCCAAGGCACGCACGACACAGGGAATTCTAGTGGGGCATGAGTGTATAGCGTTATTAATTACTTGGCAAGCATCTCCTTGTGCGTGGTTTCCAAAAGGTCAATCAACTCCTTAGCTGCCGAATCACGCTTTAGAGTGAGTTTATCGCCGGTCAAACGTCGCACCGCTACGATCTCGCCGCGGGATATATCTTTAGGACCCAGTTCCACGCGGATGGGCACGCCCTGAAATTATAATATTTATTAACAACTAATTTGACCAGTTACAATAATCATAAAAAAAAAAACAAAAATTTACAAATTAAACTAGATTTAATAATTTGAAAATATTGTACCTAATAATTATTATTATTGCATGCCCGATATGGGCAATGAACTGGTAATTCTTCTTAGAAATATCACGATATTATAATTATGTGAAGATGTCTGAAGAAATCATGAAGACTGGGGCGGTAAATTATTTAAATTTATTTATATTAAGTTTATCAAACTCTCGTAGTCTCTACTGGCCAGAATAATAGTATAGCACTGCTCTATATTTAAAAAAATTTTATGAATAGTAAAATTTCAATGTATTTCTCTAACCTTCAACTCCCAGTGATTGAACTTCCATCCCGGGGAGTAGTTGTCCCTATAATCGCCTTCAGCTCTTATCCCAGCTGCGATCAAGTCTTCGACCACCGTCTTGCAGGAGTCAATAAGGTGTTTCCTTTCCTCCGTGGTGCTGGAAACGGTGATACCGCAAGGAACCACTATGGCTTGGATCTCGGCCACTCGCGGAGGTAACACCAGACCGCGGTTGTCGCCGTGAACGAGGACCATTACACCTAGTAATTATGTTATTATAAATAATTATAAACAAAAATTTAAACGGAGTTGAAACTAAAAAGTAAAAAATAATCTGTTACACACTTCAAAATTTATTTTGTAATCTGTGCCATTACTCTTTACCCGCATGCTGCATGCATGCATAAGAGTAATTTAACTATAATTAAATAATAATTTAACATCTTTTCGCAAATTTTCTATCCATAGTTTAAGAATAAGGTACAATTAACATAGACTTATATTTATACAAATATAATTAATTACAAGTCAACTGGTAGTAAACAGTAACAACCTAGTGATTCTTATCTCTATTAACTTTATATCACTCAATTTAACATTATTGAGTGCCTATTTGTATAAAATACAAAAAAATATATGAAATAATAATACCGGGTTAATAGAACATACCAATGGTCCTTGTCGTCAGTCCCCAGGAGTTCTGGTACACGTACTTCTTTTCCTGAGTGTCGGGGTCGTCGTATATGATCTCGAACATTTTGGAGAAGTTCTGACCGAGGTGGTGGCTGGTGGCCCCCTAATGTCAACACGTTTACATATTATTCAAAATTGGCATTGGATAAATGGCTACAAAGCAAAGCAGACTTTATGACATCTTGAACTCATACAAGAGTACATAATAATAAATTAATAATATCTGATCTACAGGCGATGGTGGGGCTTGACCGGGCTTCCAGACGGCCTAAAACGAGTTTTAACAGTTTACTGAAAACTAGATTTGGCTTCGGTTTTGCCCATACATCTACTAGCAGCGCCCCTAGCGAAAACACGAAGAACTAAAAGTACAGTAAAGGACTACTTCTTCTGTCATTGAGATATTTTTATTGGGCTGTCAAAACTGAATACCTTCATACATTTTATACATAGACAGTAGAATATAGAATTCTCTATTCTCCGTCTACGATTTTATATGAACGAAACATAACAGAAAGCTATACGTTAACGAGTCAATTGACCGACTTTTTAAATTGATTACAACGAAATAAATAAAAAAAAAAAATAAATATTAGTTTTAAAAAAGTTAAAAAAAGAAGTTCGAATAGCAATGTATCCTCACTCTATAATAAATTAATTATAATATAGATTCTGTGCAATAATGATTACCTGTATCCCGCGGCCGCTAGCCGGGATGTACGCCTCCACCGTGGTGGTGTACGCGCTGCCCGCGAACTTCTCCTTCTCGGTCTTGCGGCCCCGGATCACGGGTATGGCCAACAGCTCCTCGTACACTTGCCGGTACAGGTCTGCGTCATTGTATTGTAGATATAGTATGACCAGGATTATAAATAAAACCATTGGCGTAA
>DWQK01004678.1:0-10220 GCA_018231225.1 Noctuana stator
GGTTTTTTTTCGGTGACAACTTATACTGAGTCGCTTATTGTATGTTATAGTACGAAATAGCGTCGCGACTTAGTTTATGTCCTAAAATGAATCGCAATAAGAGGTCATGGTAACACAGCAGTAGTAATGCAAGATACATCGCAAACGATTAATATAATATGAAGGAATACTGTTTCAAACGGACGTAAATGCGACTCAACTTGGAAGTCACTCATACGTATGTTAGGGGTGCAATGTGAGAATGTGACCCGGATACGACGCGGCGACGGCGGCCGGCGTGTTGCCAGAGTTGCCAGTGTTGGCACTCCGCTCACGGAGCTGTCGATCTGTGCAAACACACGGCGAGCTGAGTAATGTACGGATGCTTTTCTCAGCTAGAAACAAATTACGGGACCTATTGAACATTCTGCTTCCGATAAATGTAATAACTAAATTCAAGCTACCTACTTTTAACATAATATATAAATAATTATATATAAATTGGGAATTTGATTCCCCATATAATTATCCCTTCATAAAATCACATAGTAGGTACCTAAGTATACTGCTCCTAGATACTTACTTACGCAGGATGGTTAGCTAAAGATGTTTACGTCATCCACATATTACGTTTTCATATAGAAAGATAACAAGGAAACGATAGAAAAATCAGACGTTTATTAATGATGAAAATTTGTTGTAGAAAGCCAGATTGAATGAAAAAAAAAAAAGAAAGTAATAAAAATGAAATGATGACCTTTTTTGAAACATAATAGAACAAACTGTGTTGTGTACTGTCAGTAGTAAATAGTTACTCTCAGTAGAGTCCAATAGTTAGTTGCCTGCTTAACAAGCTGCAACGGGTGGGCGCTGGGAGAGTGCACCGTAATAAAGTTTACATAAACCGTCTTGGCTGCGGCACCGCGAGGGGGCCTCAGGTTACACTCCTCGATCGTGCCTCGCCCGTTTGTCCGCCGAGTGTTTTTACTGCAAATCACGGACCAACTACACTGTTGCAACCCGCGCATGTTTATTTGCAAACATCTCACGTCGTGTTTTTGGTTTTACGATACATTGATTCAATATTTATGTTCAAATAGTTTTCATTCGGTTACACTCGTATAGAGCGAGATAAGTTTATTTATAGTAGTCTTGTACGGGTATTAAGTAGGTACCTACCGTAAAAGTACCTTAACTGTGTACTTTCTATCTTTCTTTTTTTCTTTCTTTACATATTATGTAGTAGTATGTAAAAATACTCAGTTCTATTAAAACGAAGCTCTTAAATTTCCCCAAATAACTGGCATTAGGAGTGCCAATTTACACCAAAACGAAATTGAGCCGCGGCCTCTCAACAGGCCTTCCACAATCTCATTTGGGTAACATAATAACTGCGGATTTATTTCTGCCGCACGCTCATTCGCTGTCAAATCGCGCCTAATATTCAATTTAGCGGCCGAACCACACAAAAACTGCTCGGAGCCGGTTCATTACGCGGCACATCTCGCCTCTTCATCCTCCTTACCTTATCTAAGCCACTCCGAATGGCACCCCCGTGACCCTACCTCCCTCTTCCCTCCCCACGTTCGCTCACCACTTCAAGTGGAAAACTCGCAGGGCGAGGGCCGCTCAACCTTGTTTAGCATTCTACTCGACTTCTTTATTTAATAGATGCCGAAAAAAATTCAGTCGGAATAAATTTGCGTTTGTTCTTCGATATGCCCCGGTCGTTTTGTGTTCGAAAGTACCTGCGCCTTTAATTAAGGTAGCGGCGGCGCGTGTAAATGCGACTCATTTATAACGACGAGGTCCGAGCGCATTATTAAATTATTAAAAGGAAATTGTATAAAGGTGTTTCTGTAGCGGTGGCAACCTTAGCGCGTCGTGTTTACGCGCTGTAAGTGCTCCGTGCTCGGCTCGGTCGGCTCGGGGCTCTCGCGAGCTCCCGCGACAACCCTCGCAATTTATCGCCCGAGACTTTTCTTAATTGGAAAGAATGGCCACTTGTAATTATTAAGACGCCCTAAAGTGAAACAGATTGCTCGATAGCCGTCTCCGAAGTATTTTTCCTTTTAGTGGTCGGTGTAAAAACGGAGCAAACATTATCCGCTCGGGTATAAGAAGTAAGTGTGTAGGTATAATTAGTTGAACAAAGTAAACATCGGGCCGTAAACGTGTCGAGTGTGTTTAACTGATTACTCTGATTACATATGTTAAACGTAACGAGTAATGAGCTCAATAAAGCTACAATTAACCTGTTGACACTGGATTACTGGTTTTATCTGCAGAACGTCAATCATTCTTTGGCGCGAGGTGAGGTTTCTTTGTAGGACGATATCGCTGTTGTTCGAGCGATCTATCACTGTCTGTCAGACTAATGTACGCGCAGAAGCGGTTAACCGCTATATCCGGACCGAACCGCTTGATAATAGATAAGGCTGCTCGCAAATCCATGTCACTATTGTCAGGCGTTATCCCTACCTACATCTATCAAAATCGGTTTCTTATTAAGATGTGTTAGTATCGCAGTACTAATTGCGTTATAAATATTTTATCATGAGTTGCGATTGAAAATGATTATCTACTTGTTTGCTTACGTACCTACCTATAGGTATTTGTTCAAAGTAAACGATCGATAAATCATAAACAATGCATTTGCCGAATTTGTTAACCTCAATTGTCAATGTTTAAAATTGGATTAAATAAAAGACACACTAAAGCCCAGTGTAGTGCCGGTCACTGTCTAACATTGTAAACCCTTTGTGAAGAAAAAAATACTTAATTATAAATACAAAAGTTTGACTTGTAATAATACTGCATAAGTACCGTGATGGAGCACAAAACGAGCATATACTCGTAGATTCAGAACTGTATTCGCAACACAAAGGCAAATTATGCGCAAGAATTTCGTATTCACGTAGAATTTCGAATTTCCTTAGCGAGTATCATGCATTGCTATGCTTGTAATAATAGGGTCGTATTGTACATAGCAGATGGTAGGGTAGGTAGGAGTATTGCTCGTCTCGGGCTTGCGGCTTTGTTCCGATCCCGGCGTATCGCATCGATTTATGCAAGCTTGATCGAATCGCACCCGCCCCCACCTCCTCGTTCATAACAATACCTGCCTATCGCTGCACTCCCGTTACGTGAGAAAATTGAATATTATAACATTCTTATGTTTACCCTTTCACTATACGTAACACCAACACCTCTAAAGTAAAGAATAATTAAGCGCTTCCTCTATTCGGGGCTTCTTATAAATTATTTATGATTAAAGAAACGGTTTAATAGTTTATAATTACAGTTTAATAGCAATTTTAGTAATGGATTGCCACTGGTGGTGTAAACTCAGTCGTATTTCAAAAGATTCCACATTTTTTTGTAGGGTTCTATGTTCGTTTAGGATTATAATTATAGTCATGACTATATCCAATTTATTCGTTTCACATCAGACAGCCAGATCGCATTGACGCTACGAGGCGTGACCGACGTAACGACAGCCGCTCTCCTGTTCAATTTTCCAGATGAAATATTTAATGTACATACTGAATTCGTTGAAATGAATCAAATATGCACTGCATATTTTGCTTCACACGTGTATTGTTAATCACCTTTCATTAGTGTAGTATAATCAATTTCATTCCACGTCACTAACATTTTTATAATAGTATAATATAACATATAACTTTTTTTTATATATATATTAGTAGTGGTAGTAGTGAAGAATTGATGAAGTTAGTGAACTACAAACATACAAAAAAGCAACAAACTTACAGTGTCATTTTGAAAGTCAAGTAAAAAATTAATCGTAACTTTTTTCGGTCTTAACAAAACTTACCGGTGTATAAATTCATCTATTAGCATAGGAAACATATGCATAGTCACAGTCTTTGATAAATTACCCGCTACAGCACACCAGTTACTGCAATGGAAATTTAGCCACAAACGTCGTTAGAGGCTTGCAGGTGTGCGGTATTGTTCGGAAGCTCTCGGCAGTGGGCGAGGACACGTCATAAACAGTATGTGAACGTCGTAACCGCAAGTGTGAAGCACGCAGCAGCTCGGACACGACGCTTCTCTGTTGCGGTCGAAGACTACACCCATTCACCGCATGCTCTTTGCACTCTCTGTGCCCCTAGTACCTATCCAAGAGCATACAATATTCTGCTACATATTTTCCGTTCTTAACTATGATTATAAATCACTATTTCCAAATAGATTTGATGAACGACGTCGCGGCTATTTAGCAGAAACTTGATAAAAAAAAGTATCCAAACATAATTTAAAACATTGCATCCTCTAGATAATTGAAACGGTTGCATGTAATTAGCCGTTAGGTGGGTGAGATCGCTCGCGGCTCGGTGCACGTCTTCATAATTTATCTCAATTAGTCGCCGGCGTAATGGGCGGAAGGGCGGCCGGGCGCTCGCTTCTCTATGCTCTTAGCATTCACGTTTATACCAGCAGCAAACAGGATCGCTATTATTCATTTTCCATTTGCCAACTTTATAAATAGCTTTCTTTTTTGTTTGACATTGACAATAACGCCCAACATTAGGGGTTTATTAATACGGATGGCTTACAAAACAAGTAGGGCAAGAATTTCGACAATTTTTTTTGCCTTATGTTTTCAAATTCGGTTTGTTTTTCATCTACTATTTATATACGAGTATGAATACTAACTATTTATATACGAGTATGTAGGCTAGGTAGAATAGAGGTGGCGGCAACTACGACGTGGCCCATTGGTACGGTGAAGCATGAGGTATTGGAAGCGTGCAGTGTGGTGCGGTGTGGTGCGGTGCAAGCGGTGCTGCGGTGCAACACTGCGGTCACCGGCTGCGTGTTTAACAATGCCGCGGGCGTGCGGCGTGTTCCTGCTCCAGCGACACGACTCGATCGTGTACCTTCAACCACCTCCAATGCGCGCCGCGTCGCTCCCTTCGTGCTTATCACACATTTACATATGCTTCGTTTGCTCGCCGCCGTGTTCGAGCATTGAAAATGTTTCATGAATAAATTTGTAATCCAATTCTGCGCTTAACTTCGATTCGATCGACACGAAACATGCCGACCTCTAATGAAAACAGACTCAAAAATATTAGATAACGACCGAGGGTTCGAACGGGTGTAATCTCCGGTGAGCTTGAAGCGATTCATCATAAAACGAGTGCGGGTCGCAGCCCTTTTTCGAGTTTCCTCGTTACGGGCTAAGACGAGAATCATTAGGAATTAAATTTCCCCTTTCATTAGTCCCTCAACCCTCGTATAATTCCGGACGCGGAGCAATAACAATATAAATCCCCCGTCGCGCCGAGCGGGGGATTAAGGCTTGTCTCGACCCTAATTTAGGGCTGCCCTCGCTCGGATTAACGAAGTGGCGGAATCCGCTAGGGTTGTCGCTGCGCATAAACTTGTTACGTGTTTAATGTTTTATTGACGGGTGGCGAGGGAGCTCTCATTTAAATAACGCTCGCTGCGACCCACCGCACGACCTTTGCTCGAACATGTTCGAAGCTAACTCTCACTTGCCGGAGCCGCTTGTCAGCCACAAAAAATAACCAAAGTCAATTTTATTTACTCTTTTTTCACTGCTTAGGCACAACTCGTGGTAATAATCGTTTATTTACTATTATCATTGTAGACGGTAAATACGAGTGCATAGATTTGTGACCTATTTATAAATATGAAGCAACAAATTAGAACTTTGGATGGCTAGATCTGAAGTTTTAATTAAAGATATCGGTATTCTTTAGCAACTAATCTTATATTATTGACCATATCTATTTTTATTATGTTAATAACATCAAACTAATAAAAAATCAAAAGTGTATGGTGGTTTCATAGCATTGATAAGAGTCGTAACTCAGATGGTCGTTCACCCTAACAAATTAATTTTTGAAGGCATTATTCCGGCGTACCGAATTGTCGGTGAAGGTGGAACGAATTGTTTATCCCCGACATTAAGCTCTGACGGGAGTGTCGACGCACATATTGCAGACTAAGACAATCCGAGGGGTCGACCCCTTTCACGCGGGATCACTATTAAAGGAGTTTGTGTTTGTCAACATCACTCGCCGCCTTGATATGCGCGCTCGACGATTGTTTCCAGTTATTGCCCTCGCAGTGACACCAACTTTGCTACGTATTTCTTTTTACATCGTAATGAGACTGTTTGTTTACGTCTCGACGCCTTTCTTGTTTGCGAAAAGAATAAAACTTTGTGTAACTGAGTTGTTCACGGCACAAGTTATTACCACAGATTTGGTTGATTTATCTCTTCGGCACCAATTTTCCGAGCGAGTTATTTCTAGCCGATATTACGGCGAGTGACGACGAAACTCGATTCATGGTAATTTATTTAAGTAATTTTACAAAAGCGAGCCGCGCACACCACCGTATTAAAATTTGCTTCGAGACCGCAAAGTAGTCGCTAACACAAAATTAAAGTCGTCGACACTTAAGGGCTTCGTAGTTTGGAGGGGAGTTCGTGAAATTTCTCTTGGAATTTCGAAATGGCGGATGAGTTTCGCAAGTGAACTCAATTATCGTTTTAATTAAGGCGCTGCCGTGCCACGTGACATTTGTTTGCGTGCGTGAAAGCGATCGACGCCTCCCCTTGCGCCTGCTAATTGTGCTAATTACTCCTGTAATGTACGTAGGGGTTACTAAGATTACTTATCGACACCTCTGCCGGAATTAATTTTCCGTTAAATAATAACATCTGTCCATTAGTGATTGGTTCTTTGGACTGGATCTTTATTTAGTAAAACAAACAATTCATTAGTTCATACTCTATAGATTTGGATAATATACCTATGACCATTTACCGGATAAAAGTAACATAGGTGGTTAGGTAATAATAAAAAAAAACACATTGCAAATCGAATACCAGTATTTATATAGAAAATACGTAGTTAAGACTGTTAAGAGAGCAGAAGAGTTATGAAACAGCACTAACGCTCGTTAATGATCTAATCGTCTATTTGTCTACCAATAACTAACGTGAGAACTGAGAAGGCATTGTAGTTAAATAGATTTGGGTTAACAAACTCTACAATGTAATGAATAACCTAAATCTACAGAAATGCGGTCTAAAGTAAAGTCTTATATTTAATCATAATCTCTGGAATTTTAATTGAACGCTTTAGATGCTTAGTTTTGCTTTTAGTTCAAGGAATTTTTTGGTAAAAATTAAACATTACAAAATTACAATGTTTAACTTGACGGGCTTTTTGATAGTCGTGCTGTGGTAGGAGGAGCCGGAGCGCGGGCGGTTCACGTCAGCTCGACAACGAGCATCGGGCAATTTGGTTATTTGGGGTCGGCCATAAACCGATAGCGAGCGTAGTAAACGCAATCCACCACTCGCGACTATAAAGTTTACGAGTCACGTAAAAACGCGCTCGAAACGCCGACTGGCTACCATAAATTTATGCTAATGTATTCTTTATAGGAGTTTAATGTGTATTCAGAAATTCCTTCATTATTTATGTATACGAATGAACCGGTAAAGTTAATTTTAAAGTCGCGCTGCGCCCCACGCTTTACGCGTTCGCTAGTGATTAATTTTTTGTATGGTTTTTGTGCATCCTGTTTCTGACTAACGTGGATGCTCGTTTCCAACTGATTGTCGCTTTTATTTTTACGGACATTCGAGTAGCGACCGGTTTAATACGGCGTACATCCTTAAGTATGAATGAGTTCCTTTCATGCGGGACCGGTTTTATGGGCGTCGCGAAACGTTCGACATCGAGTCGAACGTTACAATGTTATAAATTGACAGCGTAATGGGACTTAAAAGTAAACGGCACGCGATAAAACTTTTCGATGACAGCGTCGTAAAACGCGGTCGGATGAAGCCGTGAGCCCCGATAAAAGTGGAAACCGTCGCGTGTAAATCACGTAACTTTTCAAAACTATTATGCCTGAAATATAGTCCGAACTCAATCCGTACATTTCCGAGCGGCGGGCGGTCTATTTATCTATTTCCCCCGCTTCCGCCCCCGAGCGTCCGGTTAACCGCCCCCCTTCCGGTTAACCGGGCGGCAGCGGCGCGGCGCGCGGCTAAACGGCTCGTCGCGTGACCGCAGACAATAAGCCCGGGCGGCGTTAACAGCGCGCCTGTGTGTTGCCACTTTATATGTTACGTCAGAGCGCCGACTGGCCCTCCCCCACCTCCCGGCCACCATGTGCACGACCTCCGCGCTTCCGAGGCTAGCGAGCAGCGACTGTCGCGAGACTCGCGAGGCGCACGGTAGCCGATAAGTCGAGTTGTCGGTTGTCGGAGTTTGTAGCGGCTCGTACGTACTTGTTTAGCGTCGGTGTCGCGGCACCCGCCGACCCTCGTACCCTACTCAATTGCCTTTTTCTTGAGTTCGACCCACGTAATAGGATAAAGTACAGATTAGCTCTATTCGTTTTTCTGTCGAAAATGGAAAAGGTTGGTTCACTTACGCTACCGATAGTGATTCTTTATAAATAAATGTAATAAGTATACCTACATACTTACCTATGTATACCTGCGTATTTACTTTAGTTTCTTAATATAAATTGTAAGCTGTAGTTATGTTTAAAAAAAACTTCTTTAGTCAGCTCGATATTGTACCTATAGATAAAAAACAGATTGTAAACACCAAAACTGTTATCGATTTTTATGCCCACCTGCGGATCGCGTGATATTAGTAATTTGAATGCAATGTAGGAACCTAATATATCTATATGCAAAAACAAATTGATGATTAATTTATATTGCATCACTGCATCGGACCACAAGCTCAATCTATTAAATTAACGGTCGACCACAAACGGTCCTCAAACAAATGACTCCTCCGAGTAACATAAAATCCATCTAATGGAATCCGACACGTTACATTACGCCGCGCCGTGGGTCTCTGAGAATAACACTACTTGAAATTCGATACCAAATGCTGTGGAGATCGGGTGGTCGTAAAATTAGACCCTCCGGCATAACCTTCACACGAACTACACTTTAACGTTTGGGTAGACCTCACACTACATTCCCCTTTACGTCCCTTGTGGCAATAAAAAGTCCTCGAGGACACTTTGACATCAAACCTATCAGATGTCTTATGACCTGGAGCTGTCCATGAAGAGCCATAAAATTCCATTCCATTTTAATCCCACTCACTCGGATATGGTGTAGTAGTAAATCGGATTTGACGGTCGCCCCGAAATTGTATGTACATCGTTAGTAACAATTCGCACACTTGTGTTCGCGACACGGTGGTGGTGTGAGACATATGGGCGCGTGCTTATAGAAAATGTTATTGTGTATGTGTAAGGCGGGCGTCGGGCAGTAAGTCACAGCGGGCGGCGACAGGCGGCAGAGTGGCGAGCAAATTAACAGCCGCTTGCCGCTAGCCTATAACTTAGTGCCTCGTAAAATTAGGCCCCGTTAGCCCCTCCAGGCATAAACGAGCTACACTAACGCTCCCGGAGGATAAAGCCCATTTCTCATTCGCCACCAGTTACAATGTAAGTGTCGTGACATTCTTGGGTATCTACTATAGATCAGATATTAATTACAGTTAAATCTTTTTTATTATACCTATCTAAATAGTTAAATCTTTTTTACTATACCTTTATGTTATCGCCGTACCTATCCTATTACCTTGCTGCTCAAATTCACAGCCATTCACATAACCGGCGAGCTTAGTGGCTTCGTACGTTTCAAAAGGCAACTCTAGCGTTTGCACAGGATCGTCGCAAGCACTCGACTGAATATCGATAATCCAAGTTTCCACACTTGATAGGATTCATGCGCAACGCGTTTGAGTTTTTGTATTATTTCATCTCGTAAATAAACATTGTTTCGTACAGAATATAACGCAGCAAGAATCAACGAGTGCGGCGGTCGTTCGACACGTATATGATTATTTCATTAGTTCGTATTTGCTCGCTCATCCAAATGTTGCATCCGTCCCCTTCCTCCTTCCCCCTACTTCGGCGAGGCCGAGGGGGGCGATGACCAGTCCGAGAGCTAATCATGCGGTCAGTTTGTTCTGCCTCAGCGTGTTTTGATATTGATATTGACTGTAGAGCTCGCCTCGCTGCGCGCCGATTTATTTGCGAACAATGATCGATTGATCGCTGTAGATATGCAAGCCCGCCCGTAAACGTTTTGATTATGTTTACCGGCTCTTATTTGTTGAATTAACGAGAGCGCATATCATGATTCGACTTGCGACACGACATATCCACTTACATGTGGTAAAACG
>DWQK01004679.1:0-10219 GCA_018231225.1 Noctuana stator
TAAGCTATCCTATCTTTCAAGTTGGATCAACCTGCACACGGTGTGCAAAATTTGGTTAAATCGGTTAAGTAGTTTAGTAGTCCATCGCGGACAAACACTGTGACACGTAATTTATATACATTAAGAGTAACAACATAATTAATATAAAGACGGTTATTTATGGATTTTATAACTAGTGTACCTACGAGTACCAACTGCCAACGTCCTAAAAGGAAAGGTGTACAAACAGTTACCATTGCGCAAATGCACGATTAATCTGATGGGATATTGCTTTCGAAACTAGGTAGATACCATTCGAACCGTTCACCACCGGAGACAAAAGCTTGACAATCGTTGGTCACGATCAAAACAAATAGAAATCACGCGAACTGTATAAGTTCTATGAGATTTAACCATCGTTCCGTTTGTTAACTAAGTTCTTGTGAGGTGTTTCATTGTTTTTTGTATGATTTGTTGATGGATATATAATTGAAACAGTCATTAAATGTAAAACCATCTGCATCAATATGGGTCAGGCCACATTACGAAACAATTATGTAAGTAATTTATTGTCTACTAGACACAAACAGTTACAAACCATAATCTTAAACCTTTCTTCGACAGCTTACAGAAACATTTTACGTTGAAAAATTAGTTCTCGTAGGTAATTCAGATTGGCAAGCATATTATTGTAACTTAGGTATAGTTTTATTGCATTTCAACCTTTCGTTTAAATTAATTGTCATATCAAAATCACTTCATACAATATTAAAGCATTATCAAATCTCATGTAGAGCAAATATGTGACTCTACGAGCACAAACTTTGTCTCAAGCAGTTCTTGATTATAAAAACGATCTGATCATTTTGCATCCATCGCACATATTATCTACAGGATTATAATTAGTTAAAGCAATTGTATTTTTTTACTATAATGCAATTGGCGAATGAAACAGCAGCTTATAGTAGGTACGAGTAAGGTGATGATGTAGTTTGTCTTTTAGACGCGTCTTGGCGAAGACACAATCACATCCTTGGATGAATGGTATGTTTGTAAGTCTCAGGCTCTGATTTGTTATCAGTGTCGGTGTAATATAATTTGGCACCCTGGGCGGTTTTCTACACAGTAGGTACCCCCAAAATAAAACATCAAATAGATGAGATGCTACTGCGGCTCATAAGATGCTCGAATTAGTGTCAACAGAACTTTGTCACCACGTTGTCTCTCCTCCTCCCCCCAATCGCCGCCACTATGAGCTATGTAATCATTACAAATAAAAACAATGTTTATCAAAAATATTAACAGTATTAACGTCACAATAAAAAGCACGTAAATATTTTCTACTGCCTGTCCTGTATCTGGCATACAAACAACGTAGAGCGTTGCCGGTTGCATTGCCTAGCAACAAATTGGAACTTACACATACAGATAGGTACTATTAATTCCTATTAACTCTTTATTATTTTCACTCAACATAGGTAGGTACTATTCAACTGAACTGACTATCGAATCTTAACTTTATATTGCTTTACGCCGGTTATGCTGGTTAGGTGGGTTCACAAATTAAAAGGTAGTTAAGTACCTACCTACCTACTTTGTAAGTTGGAAAAGTGCCTAGTGCCATAAATACCGAAGTTAAAGGTACTAAACTACTAACTACCTATTTATCTAATTTTGTCCTATTAAATACCTTGTAGGTAGGTATACAAAGAATTGGCACTTAGTAGATAGGTACCTACTTCATTTAAAGCTTGTGTCGTGACTCTACAAATAAATAGGTAGGTACCTACGTAGGTACTTAGATATTATCTCTTTAAGGATTGTACCTACATATAGGTATCTAAAGCGTGTTTAGTGTAATGGTAGTCAAGGTATATACCTAATCTACCACTAACAATAATACCTGTATACTTAGTTGACGACAATAATGTTAGAATTATCAAAAAATAAAAAATCTACGTAACAACATACCTACCTAATTAAAAATAAACTTACCTAAAGGTGCATTTCTTCATCCGAAGAGTTATTACCACAAGCACAAAGACAAACAAACAGAGCCCTTCCTTAAGTGTAATGGGGTCTTAAATCTGGTTTTGTGATACCGCTATGCACTAAAGAGAAGTCGTTAGACACTTATATTATTGGTACACTTATAATTATTAGGTTAAGTGACACACTCAGTATATCGGTTTAAAAATATATGGTAAGTTATTTTGTTTCCAAAGTTCGCTAAAAATATCTACGAATAAATGTTCGTTCGATCGTTTCGTAGTCTATATAGCCGGTTGGACGAAGCAGTTCACCTACCCCTAACCCGTCGACTAAACGACTGTGATTTGTGATTGACTGGGAGTGAGTAGGTAGAGTGAGACTAGTCTAGTGAGTGTGAGTGAATGAAATGATGTATTGTAAGTATGAATGTGTATGATATGACTATGGGATGAGAATGAGACATGACATAAGTACTGTGACTGACAGTAGTGACACATGTAACACAACACAACTGACACAGTGACCACAGTGTTACCGTTGCCGCTCATCATTTATTACACTACTAACTGTACTAACCCTTTACTCTATTACAGTTATTACACTACCTACGCTACATGCTACCTATACAACTCTACAAACTTTTTTTTACAACAGAATAGATAATACTTAGGATTATACCTTAAAATAGTTTTTTTGCAATAGAGGTCAGTTCAATTACATATAAGTAGTCTGTGGGTCAGTTTGACATTTTAAGTGTTGCAAGTTTTTAGCATATTAAATATAGTTATGGCGTCTATTAAGATTTATCGTAATATATTTATAAATTACGGTTTTCAATTTCAACACCCAGAATGCTTTTGTTATGTTGTTAAATAATGTTAAAAACTATTTCTGTTTGAACGTATATTCATAACTATTTTTGAAATGATAAAAACTAGCAACATTACAATGTCAAACATCTAAGTTAAATAAATTATCAGTTTCAGTCAGTATGTATAATAAATACGGTATTAATTTTATCTATCAGTAAGTTTTATGCTATATTCTATTCTATAATATAATAATATTATTATGTAGATAGATAGCACTGATGCTATGTTAACTCTAAACTAATTTGCTAAAGTAAGTAGCGAAAGTAGCGAAATATCAAACTAAAACTACAGTACAGTCGTTTATTTAGTACTCTCTCTCTCCCTTCACTTCTATCCTATCTCTACTCTTTACCTGGTTGCTTTTGATACCCTTGTGTCCCGGCCGGACGCCTAATCTAGAGTAACTGTTTTTAAGCTCCAGTTTGTTGTGTTCTTATGCCAACTAGTGTTACAGGATATAAGATTCATGTTCATCGCAAGCTATAGGTAAACTTTTTTGTATACTTAGTTTCATAATAGCTATGGATTTAATGTTTGATCTTTCAGGATATGAGTTTTCTATAACATCTCAAAGGGTATGTGAAGTTTGTTCATTTAAAGTCATCAGTTATTTCCTGTTCCTCACGCAGTTTCAGCCGCGTTAAGAACAGTAACTTAGTGCTTGGTAGCCTATAACCTTCTGCATTAATTTAGCATCATATACAAAAAGAATTTTTTAAATCATTCCAATGGTTCCTGAGATTAGAGCGTTCTCACAAACAAACCAACAAACTCTTCAACTTTATTTTATTGATATAGATTATTAAACACTTGCAATAAGTCCTGAGACTGCTACAATAGATTTAGGGTTTGTTTCATATTCATATAACTATCTCTTCTCTATTTTGTAGTGTAAAACTGTTGATATAAGTAATCAAATATTATTTACACAGTATCATAAATAAGGATGAACTTTGTTGATGAAATGAAAGAAATAGTTATAATTTTTAGATTCATTTTATTTTCAATAACATAAAAATGTTATGTTTTTTGCCTTTTACACATTTTAAAACGAATTTCAGTGGGTACCAACCAGATTACTAAAATGTTGACAATAAGTTCAAGAGATAATTGCTACAGTTACAGTTTGGCTTCTCATGATCTGAAATCATGACCTGCAAGTAAACTATTTAGAATTCTTTTTTCACTTATTTCCAAATGCCGTGCAAACTTTAATATTTGTACGAGCAAATAATCTACCATACTCCACAGCAGTTCATTATAATATTCAACAAAATATATTGCAATAATTTACTCATTTGGATGAATCACTCAACACTAGTTTTGTATCTGTTTATCTTGATATGCTATACATTTTTTGATATTTTTTATTTTATACAAACAAATTAGCATTTACCTAAAGCAGGTAATTGTGTAAAAAAGATCTATTTGGTCTCACAAAAATTGTTGTGTGTTCCATCCAACAGAATTATTCACTACAATAAATAGAACTAGCTAACTGGAATTGAAGGTCCCTTAAAAGTATATTTTTATTTAATGTTAAAAGCTGTGTTCAAGTAAACATCAACAAATATTAGTTACTTTAAGGTTTCAACTTTACCTATTCTACATTGTTTTAATATACTTTTTGATTGAATAATTGACCACAGCTTTATGTAATATACTAATTTTATTGTTTTCGTAATAGATGACTAACTCTAAAGAGGCGTCCATATTCATAGCATGAAGTAAAGATGCGCAAATCACCAATTTTTATACAAGTTAGTGAAAAGGTCAACAGTTTTACATACAACTCTAAGTTAGAGATACTTCATAAACTGTTATTTAAAAGTTTATCAGTAAGTTATCAGTATCACTGTAAATTTTACAATATTTATCTAAATGAACAATGGAATAACGGTCTAAAACTTTATGGGAACTTAATTCCATTTAGAGACTTCGATAAATAAAATAAGAAAAACCTGCATCTTATATAAACATTAAATATTAAAAAATTATAAAAGCCAGAAAATTTCCAAAAAACTACCCAAAACACAGATTATAACTATAGTAACCAAACATTTGAAAATATGTGAAACAAGAATTTAGTCAATTTAATGCTCATCATAATTTTATGTAGAGCCAAACATTTCAACATTATCTTATTCATAATAATATGAAAAGAAAAATTTTGAAGAAAATAATAATATTAATTTTACTAGAAATGATAAACAGTATTCTTTCTAAATTTGAATGCAGTTAGCTCAGATACAATACCTTCTGCTAGAAGGGTTGGAAAAGTAAATTAAAACCAGGAATGTAGAAAAATAGTAAAATTTAGATGAGCACAAATTGAAAATTTTACTAATACGTGTATTATTTTAGTGTTTGCACTTTCGAATGAAGAAGCGTTTCAGAGCACAGAATTAGTAGCTGGAAACCAAATAAAAAGTCTCAGATCTCAATGAAAAAATAAATGATAAAATTAAGTTTTAAAATGACTGTTCTAACCTGACTTAAAATAATTATTGCTTAAGTGACATAATTAATATTTTGTAAAAATTATGAAAATAGAATAAGTTTAAATCCAAAAACGGTTATTGTAAAGTGAAAGTTTGAAATAAAATAGTTTTATAAACAGTGTCTGATCAGACCCACTGTTAACGGTTAGTATAAAAGTTATTTAAATAATATGATTTAAGGAACTATCACAACGACTTTCCAATACATGCCCAAAAGGAGCTCTGTACTCTGAACGCGGGTAATTTTGTATAATGTGGTATTTGTATGTACATGTAAAACCATGTGTAGATTTCTTTTAATTTAGTAACACTACTCTAAAACTGGCCGTCATATAAGTATCTGCCATGTTCTCCTAAATATAACTAGGTAATATAATATTCTTAACTAAATTCATATTTACAAATAATACAGTTCATTACTCTTTATATAGAAATTAAAATATATTTCTATCATTCGATTCACATAACGCAAAATAATTTAACAGAGTTCATTTTTGCACTCACATTTACAATATAGTTTTGTAACTTACGTGTTACCATCTATTTGTTGATTTAAAACAACTCATTTAGAATATATCACCCAATAAGCGAGTAGCGCTTTACTCACGAGTCCTATCATATCTTACCATTTAAAAATGCAGAATATGTGAAAATGTCAAGGAATATTTTACAATTGACGGCAATTGAACATTATAGTTCGCTCGCATCGAATAGGAACTATAAAATTCACAATGCCTCTCAAAGGGCAGCAGCGTCGCGTCTACCCTATATTTACAAACGGCGTGCCTCCCACCTACTGTATCAAAACAACTAGCACAAGAAATTATTCCTCATTATTTACATTTGATGAATTATTCACAAATACGGATACAAATCAAAATTTTTGAATTGCTTAAAGAATTTGTAGAATGGAACAAGAAGTTGAAATATTAATTTAAATTTGTGTAACAGTTTATGCTAGAGTTTAGAATATAAGGAGTTCAGTAGCGCCACAATGGTCGTGGCATTGCGAGGAACTATACATGCACAACACCGCAGTGTTTATGGCCGGCGCGGCGCACGCCTCGCCTAAATACTTTTACCTAATACATTAACGTACTTGCTAAATGTTCTCCAACGCCATTTGTTTCAACAATAGACGCTTCTGGATGTGATTACTTTGAAAGTTGCAGAAGAAGGAGAAGAAGAACGTAGAAGAATCGATACTATAAGAAAGATCGGCCCTTATTCGCCTGGCTTCATCTAGTTTTTTTATCCAATATTCTCATTGACTGCAACCTTCAACGTTTTCACTTATGGAGAAGGAACTAAAATCTAGTATCACAATATCGGGTCTTCTTGACTCGATTAAGAGCTGAATCCATCACGTCACACTAGGCGTTAGAACTTTCGAATGACGACTTCAGATCCCCACTCCCTTTCTTGTGCCTATAACTCCTTGCATTTAACATCGTCTTGGACGAAATAAGTTATTTAATGCGAGATAACTTTAGGGAGGTATTTAGTTAGTCATCAATTCTTGGCCCACAACCTCGTCGACGAAAGTGTTCACTCGAAGAGTGCTAAAAGATCGTCTGAGGAAGGCGCGCGTGGAGGGTGCGATCCCGCTGAGGACGATGACGAAGGTGGCGTCGCCAACAATTCTCCAAGCGCAGGTGCATCCAAGTATGATAGCAGCTCCATTGGATCTACGTTGGTTTCTGGTAGCAACTGTAAGTATTAAAATGATTTATTATTTATTTAATTTATCTTTCTATAATATGAAAAACTATACCAGTTATATTTTAATTTGTCTTTAATTATTGCGTTGATGTAATAAATATTGCTTTAACTTACGTTTAAATTATCCGTTCCTTCGCCATCAATTACAGCCGCTGGGTCGAAATTGAGATCAGCGGGGATGTCTACATCTGTCAAAGAGTGGTGTCCTACTGAAGGCGGGCCCGGGGTGTGACTGGAGCCAGGTGTAGCACCGCCACCGCCCGGCGTGTGTGCTGAGCCCGGAGTATGCGGCGTATGCGGAGTATGAGGCATCTGTAAGTAAAGCAACTTTAAAGTTAATTACTTGCTTCCGTTTGCACTGCGCGTAGAAAATGATTGATAAGCCTCAATTATAGCTATATATGACCAACATTCGATGCACCTGGTTGTTGCACGAATAACCGTTAACAGTATCATTTTCTCCTGTGGATATAAAAAGTATATACGCAATTAAAGAATACTTACTTGCTCATTTAGACTTTTCTCCATTGCGTTGAGGGGATCCAATGAGTTGACACTGTCACTCAAATGTGATAGAGGGCCGTTTCCAGCATATTCATTACTTCCAGGGCCGTTACTCATACCAAAGTCGTAGTTTTGGTTGTTAGAACCTGAATTCCGATTCTGACTCCCTTGATTATACGATGAGATCATTGAGCCACTGGCAATCGTGTTCATGTCTGGAGGCAAGTAAGGTGATAATGCTTGATTCATGTCCCAGTTATTCATAGTAGGCATACTCATTGACCCTGGAGATACTGCTTTCCCTCTCTTTCCAATACTGCCGTCGTTACTGTCGTCTTCTTGCTGTAAATTGAATTATAATAGTTAGATATTAATGAGTGACAAAAAAAACAATTATGTTGTAATACTTATAATGATCTTGATAAAATACCTTAATGCCAGTATTTGTGGGACTCCTAGCTGCCTTCCAGTTTGCTCCACTGTCAATAGTAACTTCGTCAACATCAGAGTTGGTCATAGTGTTAAGTATGCCCCACATGTACTGGTCAACCTCTAAACCTTCTAATTGTGCTGGTTTGCTATAAGAAAGTAATAGAGTATTAGAAAATTATTTAACATCTTCAAGGATAAAAATCAATCCGGGTTTTCGCACAGTTTTACTTACTTGCAAACTGGACATCGCCATGACCCTCGTTCACAGTTGAGTTGTAAGTACGATTCTAAGTCGAAACACTGTATGTGTTTGCATTCATGACCGCGTGCCGGTAACGTTATTTTCTTAAATGTTATAGGACATTTGAGTGAGACTTTAAGTGCTGTCTGTTCAATACTGTCCCTGTCACTCGACGTGTTTGTGCCATTGTTGTTTGCTGTTGTCTGGTTGAAGTTCATTTTGATCTTGGCGATGCAATGATCGGCGGTAAGTAATCGCTTCCTTAATAATCCTTGCAAAACACTCCGAACACTCGGCCTGTGCACTAATTGTAAGACAAACAGATGCGACTGAAAAAGAAAATAGATCTTGTTAGTTAATGGTTACTGCTTACTTGATACCTTTATCTTCCTTTTGATAAATATCCTTATTACTCAGTTAAGAATACTTACGCAACAGCAAGCGGAGACTGTGATTTGTATCGTGTTTCTGCCGGCTTGGCAGACGTCTTTCAGGTACAATGGTTTGTGTGATGTTTTGTTTTCACCTCTATCTATGATTAATGGTGTTGCATTGACTGATACTTGGACACTCGCAGGCCAATTAGTGTTCATTTGGCGATCCTCGTGATGAAAGCATTTCAGTTGTAACTCTAGATCCGACCTAAAAATAACACATAGAAAACGTTAACGACTGTTCAATTAGAGTGTTACTTAAATAGCGCCGGTTTAGAATATCAAGATATTTACCTCCATATTAGTGTAGAATGGACCGTAGGTTTTAATTGGAATACATGATTGCTAACTGCTAAATTGTGTTCTAGTCTAAACGGCGGTAGAATAATACCATCTCTTACAGGGAATGTTAACCGGAGCTCGTCATCTGAAAAAGAAAAGAATAATGGTAAATATAATCAATATATTTTGCTTTGCATGTTGCAATATATTAATCAATTCATGAAACTCATTGTGAGACAATGACTATTAAAATTGTTCATAGCTACTTACTTTGTATTCCCATTTGGGGCTTAAGCTCATTAAAGTGAGGTTTCACATCGGCATTAGGGCTAATGTATGGAGGCATGCTACTAGCTGGCGTTAAAGGTGGTGTGGGATTTCCAGGAACCGGACTATGTTGATATGACATACTTGTCCTCATTGCAACTTCTTGTGCAAATTGTCCACCATACTGGCCACCATATTGCCCGTTACCGGCTTGATGTTGTGGAAACTGGTTCGGCACTCCACCGTTAAAGTACTGTCCCTGATTGGAGTACGGCGGCGTTGATTGACGCATATTCCCTCTCATCGTCGCTCCAAAGTTGCCAGATGGACCTAAGGGTTGCTGCGGTGGATACTGCCCTTGGAATCCAGGTCGACCACCATATCCAGCAGGATACTGTCCAGGTCCAAAACTCGGTTGACCACCCATGTATTGAGTCTTTCGCGTGCCCATGATCATTGTTCCTGAAGGATAAGGCGTGTGACGCCTTTGGTATCCGGGACCCATTTTCGCAGAACCTCCCATCTGTCCTGGCGCCATTTGCGAGGACATCATATTAGCATGCATTCCCATGTTGGCCATCTGTGCCATAGGATTCATGCCATTCATCGCGGCGTTTCCCATTTGACCCATGCCGGTCATACCATTCATACCATTCATGCCGCCATTGCCGCCCATTCCCATGCCAGCCATGGCGGGGTTATGACTGCGTTGCTGACCGTAGCCATTCATAGCGCTGTATTGGGGATTTCCCATAGTCATATTGTTTTGCATCTATAAACAAATAAAAAGAAGAGTTATTTTTTAAAGGGCAAACTATGACACTGCTTAGGCGCCATATCATTGAAGCGAAGATCTGAACTTACAGAGCTTACTTTCCATACGTACCTGCGAGAATGGCTGCGAATCCTGCATTGCGGCCGTGGAGGCCGCGGCGACCATGGCGGCGGTGGCGCCGAACTGCGCGTTCTCGCCCCCGCCGCTCATCGCGCCCG
>DWQK01004680.1:0-10219 GCA_018231225.1 Noctuana stator
AAGAAACACCGAGCGTTAAAATAGAAAAGGTTTTCCGCTTCGAAGAACGTGTAAAAGTATAATATGACTCGTGAAAATTAACACTCATTGCTCCCCCGCAGTAGTTAATAAGAGCGTTTGTTTTCTTTCTTGTGAGGTGCAGACTAGAAAATAACTTCTTGTCTAAGGCAGTAACATAATAAAAACTCATAAGGACGTTAATACCGTTTGATATTTTGAAAAGTATTTGTTTTATATGTGGGATACAGGTTTGGGTCAATAATCACTATTGAGTCTTCGAGCCTTTTCGTAAATATTTTTAATTTTTCATAAAATCATTCAAGCCATCCTTAATTCTGTCCTTCTTTCACCCCTCGTGCTATCTCTCTCTAGCGTTCTCTCTTCAATCGCACGTCAACATACTTTTTCATGCATCATCTTAGAAAACAGATCCCACTTCTATATTCTTAGTTAACCGGGCGAACTTTATACCGCCTCAAAATCAGTAAATTATACATAAACCTTCCTCTTGAATCACTCTATCTATTGCTGAAAACTGCACTACAATCCGTTAAGATCGTAGTTTAAAAGATCTAAGCGAACAGACAGCGGAAGCGACTTCATTTTATACTATGTAACGTACGAGTATGTAATGAAGTTACTATTCTGCTTACATTTTATTGATTTGGTCCGACTTACTTTGCGTGAAGCAAACATACATACATGCATACATGTTGATAATAATATGTTAACATTATATTACATACGTACTTAATATTTTATGCAAATCTCGTGTCTTAACTGTATAATGTTAAACTACTCTAGCTGTAGGCGGAGGTCATTGCCCTCGATAATGTAAACTGTTTACTGATACATATTCCCTGAAGCGTTCCATAATCGCCATGACATGCATTATTAAGCTTGCAATTGTATCTTCCTTACGTGTAAAATACCAGCAAGAGATAAGACTCATGTAGTTTATAGAACTAAGACTCCGCTGTATTTCTGTTCGCCTGGCCCATTTGATTTTTTTCTAAAACGGCGGTTATACCTTCAGGTAAATAACACGCATTGGAGCAGCGTGGTGAAGTATGCTCCATGCTTTACCTGGTTGTGGGGAGAGACCCGTGTCCAGCAGTGGGACATAAAAAAGGAAAAGGCAAATGGGAGTAATACTTTAGTAATCTATACTAATATATAAAGCTGAAGAGTTTGTTTGTTTGTTTGAACGCGCTAATCTCTGGAACTACAAGTCGGATTTGAAAAATTCTTTTTATGTCTTAATGAGGAAGGTTATGGGCTATCAAGCGTTACGTCACAATTCTTAAAGCGGGTGAAACCGCGTGTCACAGCTAGTGAGTAATAATTTAGTAATAACATTTAGCAATGCCGCTGGAGTAAAACCGAGTTATGTGGAATTTTTACCACATTGAAAAGTAGCCTGTATTAGCGCATTATTTATTCATCTCAACTAAGTACCTTCAAACCATCGAACTCAAAAACGGCGAAATAAATCCTAAAAGCATTTCTACCAACTAACCTTTGGGCAAGTTTCATTTACCTTTGGCCAGTTAATATCAATGGAATGACTCTAAGATCTTCGTGATACCGGTTTTCTTATTGTCAGTAGATTGCATTTTAAGTAATAATTCTATCTTACATTACAATTGTACAGTGTTTAGTACAAGGGTGGCCAACTTGATTAGACGTACGAATAAGATCTACTGTTTACTGCCGAAACCCTGTGATACCTCTTACATACTTCTTGAAATCTTGTGAAATGAAATGTGCTCCATTTGTAATATATCTGCGAATTTTGTAGCCAATTCATAGATGTCACTATGATCAATGGAATCATTGAATAACTGATGAATTGAACCAATTGCTCAATTTTTTGAAATCACTAAAGCGAAAATTAAAATTATTTGCTAGCCTTGTACCCAGGCTAAAACATCTTATCAAGATTATAATTACAAAACTAAATAGCTATTAAAGAAAGGAATTGTCCGCGAAATATGAAGAAAACCTAAGAGCTTTTAGCGCCCAACCTCCGTAATTCTTCGTTAAATATTCACTTTTCCCTCCAAAACGATTAAGGGAATGAGCTTCATTAATAAACACTGTCCTTAACAGGTTTTAATGTTGTTTAATGTCAAAAGAAAGTGAAAAGGCTCACTGACAAAGTTATCTATGATTTATTTTTTTATTTCTTGCGAATAAAAAAGTATAATAAATACCTACTACCTACCCATTCAGCCAGGAATCATGTAGGTTTGATTCTGGCATGGATTTGTGTCTAGTAATGAGGATTTTCTCCATCAATCCGCATTGGAGCAGCGTGGTGGAGTATGCTCCAGTCCTACTCGATTGTGGGGAGAGACCCGTGCCCAGCGTGGGACATAAAAAAGGGTTGAAAGTAATAAAGTTTTTAACACCTTTATACTTACTAATATTTGTGCGATTAAAAAATGTTCTCTTTGCTTTTATTTATCTCAAAAATACTTGGGCATACTTGTTCAGTGTTCCAATGAAGAACATGAAATAAAAACAAAAAAGGGCACATTTACAAGAAAAAACAAAAAGATCGATTTAGTCTGTTAAGCAAAGTTGTTTAGTCCCAAGTTATGTCTTATTTTTTGTACGTCGGAAGTATCGTTTAAACTTTCGCCTGTCTGTCCGCGGTTCTAGCATTGATAAGTACGAGGGCCGGAAACTTTTCTTATCTAAATGGAAGAAGTTTTTGCGTGTTTTGCGGTGCCTGTTGACGACTTTGCTCACGCGTGTTTTTAAATAGCTATATTTTTTTTGTATTGTCTTTATCCCTATTGGAGTATTTAAATAGCTAGTAATTTATACACTTGATTTTAAAAGAGTGCCGAGAGTTTTTTTCCTTGGACTTTTTTCTACCAGTCTGCCTTAGCCAAAAAGGCGCCTACAGCTGACGTACCTACCGTATTATTTGACGTTCATCCAGTGTATACGTGTACCTTATGATGAATAAAATTTTTTGCCTTTGACTTTGAATTTAAAGTTAAAAAAAATTATTAAAACTTAGTATTAAAAAGTTACAAACAACAATGTCTATTACAGTTTAAGTAATTACAGTTATTGAGGTAAAAGTCATACTTATTATTTATTGTTATCTGCCTTTTTTGACCGATTTCACAAAAGGAGCAGGTTCTCAATTCGATTGTATTTTTCACGTTTGTTACCTTTAAACTTTCAACTGAGTTCATGAATGGATTTTGATAATGATTTTGATAATAGCCAACCCGTGTCGGATGTTGTCAAATCGCTCAAAGGTCCTCCGACCAGGTTTAACGACTGTAATCTATCGATAACAACCGGATCGACTGTGGGGCTGTGAGTGTGAAGCGTTAAAAAAAAGATATTTTATAAGCATTCGCTTATAATCAGAAAATGTCCTCGTAACATAAATTTACCACGACTATTTCGTTCTATTTAAAGATGTATTTTAGTTAGCCATTAGGGACGACGTCAAATTGCCGCAGAGCAACCCTTGTCAGACCACTTACGGTACCTACGTACCACAGCATTAGAGGAGATTAAATATACCTACATACTTCATAATAGTGTAGTACTTCTGTCTATAGATCTTATATATAAAATTCTCGTGTCACGGTGTGCGTAATTGAACTCCTTCGAAACGGCTCGACCGATTCTCATGAAATTTTGTTTGCATATTTGGTAGGCCTGAGAATCGGCCAACATCTATTTTGTTATATGCGGTACGAAGTTCGCTGGGTCAGTTAGTAATATATAATAAAACTGTAGAAGAGCCGCCGTCCGGCTTTCAGGCAAAAACTACTTGATTGATATTGATGAGATTTTTTTGTTATATAGCTAGTAGTTCTCGGCAATATAAAGACTATAATTTATTTTGAAAAATATATTTTATTTACCAATCAAAATCTTCACTACAAATAACTTACATAATAGACAACTGACTATCCCAAATCGCGCGAGCATCTACTATTCCACTGTCAAGCTCATGATGGACGGCTTTTAATTAATGGGAAATAACGCTTCATTGTTTGTCGTATAATTATAATATATTTTTAGCCCGAAAATTGATGAAATTCATCTGAAATTATGCTCGTCATTCGCACTGAAATAATTCTGTAGAGTTAATAGGAAAATAATGAAATGTTATTTAATGTTATAATAACTTTAATATTAACAATTAAATGTTGTAATAATTAATACTAGCTGACTCGGCGTATAAGTCAGTGAGTCAGTTTTGCCTTTTATATGATGAACGCTTGAGGTATATAAATGTGTAAAAATATATCCCCGCCATACGTCATGCTAAACAAAGAGTATATTTGAACGAATGCCAACCCACATATTAAGTACAGAAGCCCCAAGCTATTATTTAGGGGGATACAAAGCCATGTCATGTTTGCCAGAGCATTAAGAAGCGTTAAATGAAAAAATAATACAATACAACATATTTAAATATAGTTTCTTTTGCAACCTTATGCTCTGCATTGACGATCAGTTTTTCACGTTACGTCATTTCACGACGTTAAACTGTGGTCACTAAAAATGAGGCCAACTAGATTTCGCCACTTTAAATATTATAATAATAACAATCTGGGAACAGAAATCTAAATTCATCATTTAAATTTCTGACCCGCCGGGGATCGAACCCGGAACTCTTCGAACGGCGTGGTAACCGCTACGCCACACGGGTCGTCAATATATACCAATATACGAATATATAATCAACCGAATTCAAAAAAAAGGAGGTCCTCAAATCGAGAACCTCCTTTTTTATGTTTCCTCATAACTTTTGACTGTGTGAATCGATTTGGATGATTTCTTTTTTATTTGAAACCTGAGGCTTCCCGTTTGTTCCCCTTTTGACGGATTTACATGCTTGATTCTTAACCGGATGATAAGCTCAACTAATAACAACAAAATAAGAATATGCTATTTAAAGCAGCGACGCACTACACAAAACCAAGCACATTTTCAAAGCAGTAACAGTAACAGTATTATTACTATTTTTATTTATAAAACAATTATAATACTAATAAATTAATTAATAAAACCTCACCCAAGCTCGCGTCATACGTATTCATGTACTCTGACGTCATAAACTGCGAGACGAGAGCTGTTTTGCCGACACCAGCGTCGCCGAGCAATACCACCCTGTATTTTGGGATCTGTAATCAACGGACATTGTTGAGTAAAACGTCACGAAATAAGGTATTTCCTCAGTTATCAGGCTAGTTTGTTATATATAGATATATATTTTTTTCAAAGTAAAAACTTATAGTACTCGAACATACGGTGAAGTTTGACCGATATTCTTTAAATGTTTTTTACTAATATAGAACTCAGATATAATATTTTTGCTTTCAACCCTTTTCATGTTCCTCTGCGTGGCACGGGTCTCTCACCGGGGAAGGCCTGAAGCATACTCCGCCACGCTGCTCCAATGTGGATTTGCGGAGATACGGGTAAGTGGTCAACCCGTGTCGGATGTTGGCAAACCGCCCAAATCCTCCGACCAGGTATCACGACTGTTATCTATGGATAACAACCGGGATCGACGGCTTAACGCCCTCCATGCGCCCGTGGTCGCTTAACAATGTGATCGTTTGCGATCTACACTGCCAGCGGGACTATGCGCGCTTCACAATGAGAATAGTACCAATAGTTGGTTGCTTAAAGCGACTTTTAAGGTTGAACACACTTACCGGATCCAGTTCATCTTCATCTGGCGTGTCGAGACTGGCGGAGTCCACAGGCCGGTAACCCGAGCAGCAGGACCCGTCGAACGGGGACCTATCTGATGCCCTGTTGACAATTGAAATGCAATAGAACATAAACATTATAATTACTTATCAAAGTATTATAAGTCTCGTATAAAGCGTTAGCAATTATTCTTTCATAACCTTATTCCAAAGGTGTTGGTTAGATTCAGAAATAAACACAACATAACAACGAAAGTGACACTCCACATTTTGTATTTTAACAGGAACTCCATAAAATAATTTTACAAAGACTAAAAAACAACACAGAAACCCAAAATTCACAGCCACACTGACGCTGGCCACAAAGCTTTTCAAGGGTGTTCTGAAGCTCTGAAAGCTCTTGAATTTTTAACGACCAACTTTGCCATGTTTCGGAAGCCTTTTGTATAATTTATATCTTGCTTTTTTTTAATTTGAGGCGTGAAATAGAATTTATACATTTTAAATAAAGCACCCGATTAGTTGAAATTAGTAAAAGAATAAAGTAAATTAATTATAATAATAATTTGCAAAATGTAACTTTGTGATTATTTTATTCGTTATTTAGCGAGTTTAATTTACATTTCCTATTAATATTAATATGCAAAGACTTTAAAAGTCTGTTTTAATAAGCAAACAACTGTACCAGCACGTAAAAATAATATTGAAAAGAATGGTAAGGTTTCAGAGACGTATAAATTTTACGTGGCAATATCTCAAGTTATTTCAAACATTATGCGTAAGAAACTTTGTACAGTGTAGTGTTTTATCAACATAATATTAAGCTGTCACTTTGTTCACAGCGATCATTAGCCTAATGTATGTTTTCCGTGTCAAAACACAGGGGCGGCCACGTCTTTTGGATAATTATGTACCTGTCTCTTATTTTTACAACAGAAATCTGTATAAAAAACTCACGGTATCATTTTAAACACCTTATGGTGCACGAAGCAGTCTGCGATTTGGCATGGATTAATAAAATGAATGTAAGTTCAAAATAATATGGAACATGATAGAGGCAAGTGTAGATTGCTTTTTAATTTGAAAAAAGAAAAAAAGGATAAATGCTTTATTTCCACACAGAAGTTACAACATCTAATTTACAAATAAGTATATAAAGTGTGGGCAGAGGAAGAATCTAAGCTTCTGCTAGTACTAGTGCAGCGCTGTTTTTCACAGCTATATTACTTTGCTATCTGGTGTGTGTGTGTGTGTCCCAGTTTTTCAGTTCAATTTGGCCCAGTCCTGACAACGGTATTAAAATTCAAATTTAAGTACCTACTCGTATGTGTGCGACAACTTTGAAGTTGGTTTTATTAGTAACGCAAGTTATATGTAATTATTGGAAGTCGATTGAGAAAAATATAGTCCTGCGAGCCTATTAATGTTTAATGACCCTGTCTGTATAATCTATGAGGAATCGAATTGCTCTCACAAATGCTCACGCTGGCTGTAACTCTGAATACAAGTCCAAATGTTAATCAGATTAGTTTGGTGAGTGATTACGATGTTGCGTGCGCACTGTGACCCACATCTCCAGTCGAATTTCGAAGGGAAATAGATTTAGTAGGATAAATAGCTGCTTGTTCTGACATATTTCTTATACGTGCTGAAATACACTAACTCACATTCGAAATATAAGTTCCGTAACGTTACAGCGGTCATTAAAACCTTATTTAGTTAAAGTATCAAATGGACAGGAAATCTACGCCCGTGTTGACTAGTAGTTGCCATGTCGGTCCGTCTTTCGATAGATCCTGGGTTCGATTCCCAGCATAAATTTAAAACATGTACTTAGATTTCTGTTCCTAGTCTCGATTTAAATGTCTTTGTGTGTGTCCATGGTATCTACGAGACAGGGAATCATGACAAAAATATGTTTTCAAAACTTACTTTTGACCTTTACGTAAATTGACTTTATTTATATAAATGATCTGCTTACTTTAATATTTATTTGGATTTATGTTCGTTCAAAAGCCTCATTAGCTTTGATAATTGTAAGAATTTTTAAGACTTACCTACCTCTTAAATAAGATTTCTTAGAATCTAAAAGGAAATTCCTTTATACGATTCCCATAACTTCCAATAAACTTTCTTTCAATGAAATTATGAGCGGTACTTCAACGTAATTCAAATCAAATCAATATATACAATCTCAAAGCCTCTCACGACGTTAATTAAGACTAGGTTCTATGTTTACTTTAGACATTACTGAAGCAAACAAATTAAAGTTATTTTTAGTTGAATAGACGTTTCCTAACATCTCTTCAATTTTTCCATACTTCGTAAAGTATCTAAAGTTTAAACTATACTGTGGTAAATCGTGAGGTGTTTTAATGGCAGTTTCACCATGTGATGTTAAGCTTCTTAACAATATAGCTGCTAAAAATATAGCTGCCTAACAGATAAAAGTTATTAATATTTTTTCCTGTTTCACCATTAAACTGCCATATTAATTCCAGATACAAAACCATTTCCTTATCTGCCAGATAAAAAGTTAACAGCTACTTCAATCTGCCAGAAACCCTAACCAAAAGCTGCGAAATAAAGAGTTACAGTTTATCTGACAGATAAATTTGTTGTAGGCTATCAGGACCTGGTGAAACGGGCCCATAACCTAGTAGGTATATAGGTTTAGCGAAGTACGTAATACAATTTTACTGCCTAACAATATTGATTTAACTTCTGTGTAAGCCTATAATTATATGAAGAACTTGTATAAAAAATTAAAAAGGTTCCTACCCTTGTATAAATTACAGCACAACGGCAATTCAATCAAAGGAATGTAATTACCACAGAATGGTCTGGAGCGGAGCTCTCGACCCGGCCATTATTCAATCAGACCGCAATGAAGCGAGCATCAAATTGTGTTGCCACATAACAAAATCATATATTCTTTTATGTTGTAGAAAATTCAATGAATTTGGAACTTGAATGGAATGTGTGAATTAGATTTTTTAAATATTAATAATATGATAGTTATCAGTAATATTAATATGTGAAACGAAATTTTCCTACTATTTTTATTACGTTTTAATAACTCGTTTTTGTATAATCTCTGTTCGGGTGGAATATTGTTATTTATTAACTACGAGTACCTTCCTGATGAGCTACAGATTTGCAAATTCTTCTATAGAGAGGAGATGTAGTCCTTCTACACATTATAGTAACAATAGCAAGTCAATCAAACTGAATGCAATTATCGTTCAATGGTTGGGAGCGAGGGAGTTCGCTCGGCCATTACTCAATCAAAGCGTAGTGTAGTGGTCTACCAATAGGGTTTGCAGATAGTAAATAATATTTCGATGAGCTTGCATTTATTTAGTATCAGACAGAACATTTTTAAAGTTTCCCTAGATAGGATGATACGTGGATATCTATACTAATAATGTAAAGCTGAAAAATTTGTATGTTTGAACGCGCTAATCTCAAGAACTACTGGACCGATTTGAAAAACTCTTTCAGTGTAAAATAGTCCATTTATCGAGGAAGGCTATAGGCTATCAAGAATTACGTTGCAATTCTTAACGCGGGTAAAACCGGGGGCACAGCTAGTCTGTAATAAAAAAGTAATAAATTATTTCTTCCTTTTTTAAGTTACACTTCCTTTATCGCTAGTGGGAAAATGATGAGAGTGAAATGTACAATTGACACAAAAATCTTTGAAGCCAAAATATTGCGTTTTGCAGAAAAGGGTAACCTTGGTAGCATCAAATTGCTGAACAAAATGACCAACAAAAATTTTAGATCATAATTACCTACTCTTATACACAAATATATCCACACATACCTGCTATTAGTAGAGTTAACGGACGTGTTAGACCGACTTCGTCTGTTGCAGATGGAGTCGCCGCAGTTGACGACGCCTCCCTTGGTGGTGATGGAGAAGGTTCTCAGCCTGTACAGGTCATCTGACGCTCGAGGGTTGTATGGCTTCTCCGGCAGCGAGCAGACACGAGGACGGGAGTGCTCCACGACTGGGAAAGATGGACGAAATGGTTTTAAAATTTAAGGTGGTTTTGTAAAGTTTTGTAAACTACTATATAAAAGTTAATGAGACAAAATAGCATAGAAATCGTTTATTCCACATATTAATATCACGCATAGTGGACTATTTCATTCACATAATATCTTAGCCATCAACCCTTCTTTTATGCTCCAGGCCTTCCCCGGTTGTGGAGAGAGACCCGTGCCCAACAGTGGGATATAAAAAGGGTTGAAGGCAAGACGAAATAAGATTAAAGATAACTGATACTAATATTTAACAGAAATCTTAATTTATTATTTAAACTTCTACGCCTGGTAATTGAATCAAGAACCCCCCGAAATTTGAATCAAAAACCCTCCGAAATTTGGACCAGTATTGTCCGGAGTAGTCAAAAACGGTTGTCACTTAATAAAACCTTACACGGAAACCTTCCAGTTCTTTTTAGTCTTTAATTCCTGTTTCCAGTTAAAATCGGTTTATTAAACTG
>DWQK01004681.1:0-10219 GCA_018231225.1 Noctuana stator
ACGGTTTGTTTGGTCTGGGAGATCTGGTATGATAATTTACCGTTTATTTATTGGTCAAATAACGTCTGGTCGATGAAGGCAATCAGTACCTTGTTTACGGGATTCTGAAATTATTCCTTAAGGAACCTTGGCTTAAGTGTGTTTGTGTGTGTGTGGATACACCAGCTTAAACTGCATAATTGAGAATTATTCATAATTTTCTCGAAACGCATGGCCTAAAATCTTTCTTATATTTAAAAGGAGAATATCCCAGTGATGGAAAGATGATTATAACAGGGATTATTATCCGTTGGGAAGATCGGAAGGTTTGCTGGAAAAATATCCAGCCTAGCTGGCTTTACATAATCTTATCCTATAACTCCTAAATCCAACAACACTACACAGTGATTTTATATTGTTGAACCTCTGTACGATTCTCTTAACCATAAAGAAGACATTGATAAAGTCAATATTATGATATATAGAAAATGGGCTATTAAAATAGTTAATTTAATTTCCTCACGGCAGACCAACAGCCAAATGGGTGCCGAAAACTGTTCTGTTTACAAATTTACGTTTTTGTATAAACATCTTGAGTCTTGGTAACAAATGTAACAATATTGGTAACTAATTTTATTATCAGAAAAGTTCTCATATTGTTGGTATTGCTTGTTATTTAAACACTTGTAAAGGAGTGTTGAGAGTTTTTTTTCCGTCTGCATTTTTCTGCCGGCTTTTCGAAGTCAAAAGGGCGTGTACAACCGATGAACATATTTATATTATTATTATGTATATTTCACTTTCATTGAGTGTATGGTAACTGTGTATTTTACAATAAATAAAACCGTTTTCAAGGTAAGTTTGTGTAAGTACGAGTACCTACAAGGTTTTTATTTAATGACATAAAAGATGTAGTACCTAATAGAACGTGTGAAAATAAAACATAATTATTGTATTTCCCGTCGAAATCCAAGGAAAGTGATCGCCAAGGACCCGACGAGCCCAGAGATAATCTGGGAGTTGTTACATTGTGAAGTGTATCAGTACTCGCGCCGGTAATCGTGGTTAATCTAAAAATAACGCTCGGAATTCCACGCACGCGCAACTCTCCCGTACATTATCCTAAATACGTTTGCATGTGACAATGCTGTCGGTGAGAATGCAACTCGGTTCAATTTGTGGGCATTCTGGCATAAAATCACTTTGGAACTGGATATTGCAGCCACGTGAGCTGGAAATGGAGGGGGAGAGAATGTAGGGAAGGTGTATGTGCAACAGTTTTACAGACTAACTTGTCATAAAAGAGTCAAATCTATACTTAATAATTGATTAAGCTGAAGAGATTGTTTGCTGTTTGAACGCGCTTATGTCAGGAATTACTGGACCGATTTTAAAAATTCTCCTTTTTATGATAGCTACATTCATGAGGATGGTTATAGGGTATCAAACATTACGTTACTACGAGTATTCTTAACGCGGGTGAAATCAAGGGGCACAGCTAGTATCCAATTACAGGGGCGGTAAATCGATTTGTACCCAGCACTATTTCGATTGGTGCGTCGCTGGGTGTATCGATTTAGATCGAAGAATATAAAGTTGATGACTCGCCTTGCGTTCGCCTATCTTATTCAAAATGTAATTGTAATTTACAAGTACATGAGAACGCACTTTGAGATTTCGATAGTCGTTGTATGTTTGTGATTTTAGAATTACGAGTAGTTTAGTATGTCGCATTTTGTTCTGTTCTTTTATTACTTAAATATATGGTAGTAAGTACTTGTGTTGGCATACATAGATAAATGATGTGAATAGCGTAGAAAAACTAATTCAAAATAATGAAATAAAACAGATCGTTTTGAGTAGAGTTGTGTAAAATTTTCAAGTTGCGAAAGTTTTCCCAAAAATTGTGATTATCCACCGAGGGCCGCCGAACACGTTGAAACCGAGTAGTAAATAATTATTTTGTTAGTAAAAATTTTTTATTAAGATTCTGTCCACGCGGACGGAGTCGGGGGCAAAGGCTAATCTAAAATAAAACTAAATATGCACCACACAACTTGTGCACTTGTACCTCTAGCGCAATAAATCAACCACTCAGGCCATCAAAAATTGCAATGTATACCGAAATTGTTTTCGAATGGGAGCTAGATAATAATATTATTGCGCTGAATCACGAAATGGCCAGGTATTTTTATTTTTATAAAGAGATAGTGAGCCCACGCACTTCGTGATGGATCGGTCACGACATTACGGATCAAACACATTTGGTCGGATGCCGGTTGCTAGCCCGGTCTAGACTTTGTTGATTTATCTGTCACTCATGCTCCTACTGTTCATGATTGCCTGGTCCCACAGCTCATAATTTAATTTATGTATTTTGGGTTCAACTAAATCTTAATTAGTTTTTCTTTATTTTCAACCAACTTCAATAATTATAACTCGCCATACGTAAAGACTTTAAAGTTGTCGCGCAGATGCGTAAATTTACCTCATATCTTTCGACTGCACGAACGGATTTTGATGATTCTTTTTTTATTTGAAAGTTGGGGCTTCCTGTTTGGTCCCCTTTCAATCTGGTCTAGTTCTGACAATGACATCCATGAGAAAAGCATATAAATTTGCGACTTTGCATTCAGTATGTGAGTGACAATTTTGAAATCGTTCGTTTTCGTAACCCGAGTTATAAAATAAAAACATTTTTATTCATCATTAAGGTATTTGTATACACTCGATGAACGTCAAATAACACAGTACATCGGCTTTAGGCGGCATATTGGCTAAGGTAGTCCGGGAGAAAAAAGCCGGCGGAAAAAAACACTCGGCACTCCTTACTCTTACTTTTAGTAACTCCTTACTTTGAGTTACTTTTAGTTATAATCTTTGTTAGGTTGTTTATCGTTGCGGTGTTGTCTTGTGCAAAATTAATGTATTTCTCTCTTCCTTCCTATCATACTTTACATGGTCTTTTCGTCTCGCTCATTCTTCCTAAAACACAATGATTTATGAATTCCCCGACGGAATTGATAAATCATCAGTTTTATATTCGCTTAGCTATATCGGTTCTCACGATCCATTCCCACGTTGAACAATGTTATGATACTCGTTGTCTTTCATCTCACACTCTGTTCAGTGTTGACGATATACACGGCGTGCATTAAACCCAAGGTCTCATGTTGCTAATAGTTTATGAAAATTTCCTTTATAGCTTTGATGATAAATTTTTAAAACTTTCGAATTTAACGATTGTTGGATGCATATAAGTAATGTTATTGTTGATAAGTCCACGTAGCTACATAGGTCGTCAATTTTCAATTTGAAATCATAATTTCATAACAGCTGTGTTTTCTTCGAGCATTTTAAGTTCCACAAACCTGTCATCTGTGCAGTAAGACACATTTATGCATCCGGTAGTTATAAAGAGCAACCATTGGCTCTTTTTTTGTCAACTCAACTTTAGGCTTCCGTGCACAAAATGTAGGAAATTAAATCCAATTACTAACATCTACTAAAGTTAAATAAATAAGAGGGCAGTTTAAATGTATGTGTCATTAAAAACACTGTCATTAAAATACAAATTAAATAAATAAGGAATTGCGTCCTAACAATAAAGTTATCTATAGTTAGTTATTAACTCATCTATAGAAGTATAGGAGTTATAAAAGGGAATTGGGTTGCCATACAACAATTTCTATGTTACCAAAATTGTCTGTTGTTTCTAGACTTATTAAAAAAACCGAACATTGCTGAAACCATGCAGTAGTGGTCGTATTTTTAATTCGAATTATTTAGTTTTACCTTATTAAGAACCCTTTCCGTGCGAATTCCACTCACACTTGGCCGTTTTTTTTATAAATAGATTATTTAAAAATAGTCCGATTTGACATTGCATATTTATGTTTGTCGCCTCGTCATATTTTCCTTCATTTTTTCGTCAAGTCTGATGAGTTACAAGAATTTCTTATTACTCATTCTGTATCAGTAAAGGTTAGTGATATACTTTAATAGCCAAAGTTTTATGTTTTTTTTATACGAAGTGGCAGACGAGCATGCAGGCCACCTGGTGTTAAGTGATCGCCGCCGCCCATGACCATCTCCAACCTCAAGCAGGCTCGTGTCCTACCTGAGGTCGCATGTAGGTGCGCTGCTGCCCCGGAGGTCGCCTCCTGTTAGTGTGGCCGGCAACTGCACCTTACCACCGAAACACAAATGAATTGCTTCATTTGCTTCACGGCAGACATGGGTGCAGCGGTTGTACTTCCCCGTTTGAACCATTCATGTTCTACCATCTACAAAGTTTAAGGGATAAAATGCCTTTGTGTGACACCAACGACAAAGGGAATCCTATTAGATCAATCATAATTTAGTCGATAGTAGAGTCGTTATTTATTTATTTACTCAAGTAACGTTGAAAATAAACTAGTTATTTTGAGTCATAGATTTGACTGTTGTAAGTGAGTTTGTCAATAGTTTTTGACAGGTTTTGTCGGTGCTCAGAAAACAAGTTATGTGATCGGTACTGAGATCCATAGATTTAACTTAGAGCATTTATTAATGTGCATTCGGTTTTGTATGAACTGTTTCGGAGTATTACAAGCTAAATACACCTCTAGGTGTACACCAGAATGCTGCACATCTTCAACATCTACATCTACCACTAGCTATGCCCCGCAGTTTCACTCGCATTAAGAATTGTAATGTAATTCTTGATAGCTTATAACCTTCCTCATGAATGTATCTATCATACACATTCTTCAAATCCGACTTGTAGTACCAGAGATAAGCGCGTTCAAACAAACAAAAAAGCACATCTGCTATTTATTATTAAGTCTGGATATAACATTTGTTGATCTAAAAGCATGATTAGAATAAGCCGATGTTAAGATAGCATTGCGCGATGTCTTAATAGCGGTGTGGGCGGAGCAGTGCACGCAGGTGCTCATAAGCATATTAATTATACTGGTTGCCCACAGATTAGATGAGCAATTCATCTACTAGAGCATCTTGTTCAGAAATATGGCGTTTACACGAGTATTTTAAGACTGACGTAGTTGTGTACGAAATACGAGTAGGTAATGCCCGCGACTTTGTCTGCGCAGGATTAGTATTTCGAGCAATTCACACAATATCTTTATAAATTGTAGCCTATGTGTTATTCTGTGTTAGCTATATTATTGTAAAGATTCATTAAAATACGTTCAATAGTTTTTACGTGAAGGAGTAACAAACATACATCCATCCATACTTAAAAACTTCTGCGTTTATAATATTAGTAGGATTTCTAGTTCTCTTATATACGAGTACCTACATATGAAATTAATATAGAAATTGCTACGCAATTTATGCGAATTTACTCATTATAAACATTACTTTTTTATCTCTATAGATAAAGTTATTTCAATTTCGAAATTTTATAAATAACACAATACAAAGTATTGAATTTTTTTTTGAACGGTTTGTGACCACATTTTTCGCTGTAAGATACCTACAAGTGATGTAATATTATCTCAATAGAATAAACTTAATAAACCTCCAGATAAAGAATGCATATTTTAAAGAAACTTTATCAGGAAAGCCGCCCCTTATTGGAAGTAAAGCCGCCTCTACATATTTTTCATAAAATATTTTGGGTGTTGATATGTATTTAAATAGCTAAGGTGCTATAACAATATAATATATGCGTTACTAACACGTTCCAAACAACATTCAGTTGGTAATGGTGTCGGATGCCGTTAAAATGGACGTAAATCAATTTAAATTCTTATTTATTTTTGTTTTCGTGAAAGCGTCTGTTTTAATCTATGTTTCACAATACCCACGATATGTTTCTTAATTGTGTCAAATAAATCTTTATTAACTTTTAAACAAGGTTATTAGTAGCGCGAAATTTAAAAGACTCAGGAATATTTTTTGAGATTATTAATTACTAGCGACCCGCCCCGACTTCGCACGGGTGCAATGCTGATACTAAATACCCTACAAAAAAACTGTGAACATTTATACATAATATAAACTTTCCTCTTCAATCACTCTATCTATAAAAAAAACCGCATCAAAATCCGTTGCGTAGTTTTAAAGACTTAAGCATACAATGGAATATAGGGACAGAGAAAGCGACTTTGTTTTATACTATGTAGTGAAGATATAACATGTTTTTTCAGTTAGAGCGTGAAGGTTTCTTACATTTTAAATAATTAATGTTTTATTTTGAGACAATAAACGTATTTTATTGTTATTTTTTCTGCTTGTAATGTTCATGATAAAAGTCAGTAGTGAATACTGAAAGGGTTTCAACAACAGATGAAAGCATTTTGAACTCATGTCTCTTTGTTGCCTCAAAATAAACAATAATATTATCTCATCGTGGCTCAGTCCTTCGGCAGCGGCAACGCGGCCGCGGTGCTGCGTCAAAACAAGTGTCGAGTTGCAGCACTTCGGTTACGGTGTTTGTTTGTTTTGCAGTTATTTGCGGAGAAGTCCTCTTTTTCAGGCCTGTAAAATGCGAATGACATTTTCAGATGTGTGTATAAAGAGTATTTAAAACAAGTTTTAAGTTAAATTTTATATAGTAATCTTACTACAACTATTATTGTATTACCCATAGTTTTAATAAGATAATGTAAGACTTATTTTAATTAATTAAATTTGTCACAGAAAACTCAACTGTGGTAGCGACGAAACCCAAGAGAAGAGCATATCTCATAAAAAGGAAGGCGCTCACCACTGGATTCTTTGACCAGAACCGCACCAAGGATGATAAGGACAAAGGTGAGTCACTTTAATGATAATTCTAGCTGACCCGGCCATCTTCATACCGCCTGAGAATCATTAAATATTGAGTTAAATTATTAGCTTCAAAAAATAAAACACAACAGATCGTAAATGTTTACCGTAGTTGAGCCTATGAAATTCGAATGTGTAATGTAGACTGTCTACGAGATCGTCGTAGCAGTGTGCGTAGAGTAGTTACGATTAAACAAGGTACTGACTTCCGAGGTTCGTCGTAGCAGTGTGCGTAGAGTAGTTATACTAGTTAACGAGGCACTGACGTCCCAGGTTCGTCGTAGCAGTGTGCGTAGAGTAGTTACGAGTACTGACTTTCGAGGTTCTTAGTAGCAGTATGCGTAGAGTCGTTACTAGTAAATGAGGTACTGACCTCCGAGGTATGAGTATGTGCTCTCCCCAAAAGTTTATCTTGAAGAGATCGCTTCATAGCAATTAGACCGTATTTGCGAGGTTATTTGAAGTCAAGTCTGAATCAGCAAGGCCACATCCACTCGTGCATAGAAGGTGTCGTTGTCGTGTTCTTGAATTGTAAACCTAACAATGTCAACAATTTGGATATTCCACGGAGTTGGACTGGTATAGTGGCGGAGCTGCCAATACCGACATCGAGAGCGGTGTCAGGTTCGATTCTGGCAGTGTGCAAGAATTGTGTTTTCTTTGATATGAGGAAGTTACAGCTAAGGTAGGTCGACAAGGCCTATAAAACATCTTTTATGTAGAAATATATTTGGCCGCGACAGATAGATTGCTTGACTTACGATTACGAGTACAGGTATAAACTAAAGCTTGATCTAAAATTTTTAACAGAAATCTTTATATTACGATACATATTGATACACATTGATATTACGTTATGCATTATACATCACTACATTATATATTACGTTATACATAACTACAACATACAAATGTATAGAAAACTCGTGCTATTGACGCTTGAAATATAGCAGGCTCAATGAATCATACGTTATAAAATTCTTTATAAGTTACGACCGCGGTAAACACACGGTAAATCACCATGATGTATTCATTAGATCTCGTGTGCTATCTGCCTTATGTTCCTTTTATTGCTGTTAGGTCGTGTATAGACTATAGTAGCGGCAGGCTCAGGTGGTCTTTTTAACGTGTGCTTGTGCTTACTCATGAAGTTTTGTATGGATTGAGAAATACGTTTGAAGGAGAAAATTCCTGTTCTTTATCGTCTGTGATGTGAGTTACTCATAAAATTTATCGAATCTATCATTTCCCGACAAGAAATTTTTTTTATATCTACAGTATAACATTTATATAACGTTTTTACTTTCGAAAAAATAGCGCCATTTCAGTTGTAGAGGCTTTCTCGGCAGGCTGTGGCATGGGGTTCTTTAAACGAGCCGCTGAAATAGCTCTCCTGCAAAGCCACATTGATGGCCTACGTTTATACGGGTCGGTGACCTTATTAGCAATGCCTTATGGTAATAAGATATCAGAGCACCGTAAGTGAAGGTGTGTTCTGTATTTATTTCGAATGAAACTTTAAGCAAACAAGTATACATTTAACATTATTGAACTCTAGTAATATCCACACCAATATTTTCATATCATTTTATTATTTTATAAACATTTTCAAAAGACCATTTTATGTTCCGTGGCGAATAAACAACGATTGACCTTAATTTCAATATCACAATAAACACTACCATTTTATTTATTGATAAAATAACACATTAATCTATAAAATTCGATTGTGGTTCAAATAGTACTTCACTCCACACTCCGCACTCTACATTACAAAAGTTAAACTCCAGAAAGTAGCACCTAATCTCCAGATTATTCTGCTCTCAACGAGATGACTCAGCTATCGAAAGCTGTTATTAACTGGATCGGGCTGGTTCTAAATACTTTTTGTATTTAGAACGCTTGTAGTCAAATAAACGATAGGGTATATCTTTAATTTCCAGATTATTAGGATTCCGTATGCCTAGAAAGTAATTCTCATTGCATGGTTATCGCCTTTAATCGAGGTTCGTCGTTTCATTTTGACTTCACCCCTATACAAAAATTATCTGAAACTTTTATATCAGGTTCGGTATGGGTTACGGATAGATTTTTATTTCGGATATCCGATAGTTTCGGTTTTGGTTGCGGAGCTCCTTAACGTCCCAGATCATTTCGACTGTTCGTGGTCTATTCGTTTATTCATCTGAATGTCCCAGCTGCATCCTTGTATTTATGGGAATGTACTTACAATTTTCATGAAATATGAGTTAATACGAGTAAGATTATGTCTTTGCATTACTTTAAACGACCCTTCGATTACAATAATAATAGGCTTAAGCTATACTGCATAATTTGTTAATAACTTGTAATTTATACATTTGATTTTAAAGGAGTGCAGAGAGTTTTTTTCCGCCGGCGCCTAAAGCCGATGTATCGTATTATTTGAAGTTCATCCAGTGTATACGTGTACCTTATGATGAACAAAAATTTTTGATTTTGAATTATAAAAGGAATTTAGTTTTTCTTGCAATTGATGTGGGTTTGTATAGCCCTCGGCGACCATTTAAGAGGTTACTTTTTGGTATATTTTCTTTAAAAATATGCGTTGTTTGATTTGTATCTACTGGTTTATAAAGTGTTTACGAAATCCTGAAAATAAATAAAATATATCCAATGATTAGATTAATGCTTTTTCATTATGTGTTATTCAAATAATTGTTTATTCAGATAAAAATAAATAATGTTTATAAAGAGTATATTCATAAACTTGACCTAACACCTATCTCCTTTGCAGCTAACGAAATAAAATTTATTATCTATACTAATATTATAAAGGGGAGAAGAAGAAAAGAAGAAGAAGAAAACAGGAAAAGAGGAAAAATTTGATTGTTTGTTTGTATTGAATAGGCTCCGGAACTACTGGCCCGATATAAAAAAATTATTTTTCTATATTATACGAGTAGCAACATTCCTAAGGAAGGTTATAGGCTATCAAACATTACGCTACTATTCTTAACGCGGGTGAAACGGCGTGCCACAGCTAGTTATCTATAAATTTGCAGCCAGATATTGCAGGATATACCTATTATTGACATTTTATTAAATTTCTATGCCTATGAATGCCGAGTTGCATGCCCAATAATATGTTAGAGTATTTTATCAGCACCATCATAGTAACCATATACCATATTTGATACAAGTAACGTTTAATAGATTGAAACGTACAATTATTTCATCAAACAAAATTTAGAATGAGTTGTTAAGATTAATTTTGACAAACACCGAGCTGAATAACAATATAATAACATAATAAAATGCTACTAGCGACCCGCCCCGGCTTCGCACGGGTGCAATGCTGATACCAAACACACTACAAAAAAATTGTGACCGTTTATACATACAAACCTTCCTCTTCAATCACTCTATCTATTAAAAAAACCGTATCAAAATCCGTTGCGTAGTTTTAAAGATTTAAGCA
>DWQK01004682.1:0-10219 GCA_018231225.1 Noctuana stator
GGCCGGTGTCGGTGACAGTGGCGGGACGAGAGCCGCTAGAGTTCGCCGCACTGTTCCACCAGTGGCGCTGGTGCGACGCCCGGCGGGATGTGAGGTTGCGTGCAGCTCGCTCGGCGACTACTCGCTTAGATGCTGTCAGCCTCGCATCGAACTCGTGGTTAGCTGCAGAGGTAACTTGCCACATTTAGTTTGTAACTCTATCATATTCACTGATTCCTGATCAAGTTTATTTCTAGATTCCTGATTAACAAATCACTAGACTTATTGCAGTTTTTTTGGTACCTATGATGAAAACTAACGTATTAACTACGCTGTTCAGGCACAGCTTCCCGATGACGGTTCAGGAGCATTGCGTATGTGGCGCGTGCGCCGCGAAGAGGAGTGTTGCGCCTCAGTGCCGCCGCTGCAGGAGTTGGAGCGGCCGCAGCAGGCCGTGTTCTACGACCGCGACTGCTACATCGCGCTCTACACCTATCACGCGCCCACAGGAGACCAGACCATACTCTACTACTGGATGGTATGACAAACGTTGCCGGTTAATTTATCAACCAACTTCAAAAAGGGAGGTTCTAAATTCGACTGTATTTTTTTACCTCGTAACTTTCGACTGGGTGAATCGAATTGGATGATTCTTTTTTTGAAAGCTGATGTTTCCATTGTGGGCTCATTTCAGTTTGGTCCTGTTTTGCCAACAGCATACGTGGAAAAATCATATACATAAGTCTTAAATTTGCATTATGTAGGTAGGTACGGTACATACGCGACTATTTTGAATTCGGTTTTTTTCATTAAATGACGAATTAAGGTAATATTCAACATTTCAGGGTGGCTCTTCGCCAAATGATTTGAGGAATTTGGGTGCAAAAGAAGCCAAAGACCTCTATGTGAAATTAGGGCGTCTTCCTGTTCAGGTAATGTATCCATTGACAAAATTTACTTAAAATCTAGACAAATTATGCCTAAAATACTTATGTTCTTTTTTATTTTAGGCTTGGGTGTATCAAGGCAAGGAACCCGCACATTTCTTGCAAATATTTAAAGGACGCATGATTACTTACATCGGCAGTGCTACTGACTATGATCGTAAGCATTAATTTACTCAGCTGTAAGAAAATGTCAGACTATAGGTATAGTTCTAGTTACATATTTTTGTACAAGTCCTGGCCAAATAGTTGAACTAAACCAGAAAATAAGACACACACAAAAACTAATTACACAAATAATCAGAAACCCAGACACCAAACTAGAAATTCATCATTAAAACTTCTACCTGACTGGGAATCGAGCCTAGATCCCTGGAATGGCGGAACGATATGGTGACCACTATACCAAAGATATATTTAAGTAAAGCGTGTCGTAACTTACAGCGAGCGGGCGTCGAGTAGTGGCGCCATCTCGCGCCTTGATCCGCGTGTCGGGGCAGTACGCCCGGGAGGCGCGCGGGGTGGAGGTGGGTGCGGGGCGTGCGGCGGACGCGGGGGCGCGCGGGGCGTGCTACGTGGTGCGGGAGGGCGCGCGCGCCTGGGTGTGGTGCGCCGCCACCGCCACCGGGGACGAGCGCGAAGTCGCCAAGAACATGGCCGCCGCTGAGCACACGCTCGTCATGCAAGGTGAACTATAATTAGGTAGCAATCTCCGCCATAAAGTAGCAGGAAACACTGATAAATTAAACATGTTTTTAAAATACTTTAATTGCAGGAAAAGAAAAACCGGATTTTTGGGCAGCATTGGGTAATAGACGAGAGTTGCTAGTGGCATCTCCGCTAAAAGAAGTAGAGCGTCCACTTCCACCTCGTCTATTCTACGTTTCTTCCACCGTTCCTGGTCAATATGCCTGTAAGTTATATACATTTAAGTTATATATACCTGGTAGTTAATATAATGTAATATGCAGTTTCTTTTCTTTTCTAAAATAAAAGAATGGTTCCTTTGGGCAAAATTAGATATCTTCAATATACCTATTTTTAACTTCAATAATAAGGACAGTACCCTCCATCCTCCATGGTCCATTCACATTTTTCACGCGTTGTAATGAAATGGTGATATCGTGTCGCAGTCGAGGAGATAGTGTCGTTCAGCCAGTACGAGCTGGCGCCGGAGATGGCGTGCGTGCTGGACGCGCACGGCGCGGTGTCGGCGTGGCTGGGCGCGCACGCCTGCCCGCGCGCCAAGGACGACGCGCGCAACCTCGCGCTCGCCTACCTCGCACAAGGTCACAACTTACACAATACAGTACACACTACACTCGCTTATCGCTCATCTTCACTCCATTTTTTTCCTATACAGAAGGACTTCGGTGACCACTCTATATGAGACTAACGATTTATCATCTCCATTAACCCATCATCATAGTTCCACTGCAGGGCACGCTGGCCGAGTGCGTGAACTTTACGAGTGACATTTATTTGCTTAAAACGCATTTAATTGTTAAATAAATAATATATAAAAATTTGCCCTTTATATTTACACTCCGGTATGATATTAAAATCAAGTACCTAAGTAATATTTGAAAACAACATACCTATAAGTAGGTAATTTTGTTTTTCTATTTTAGATCCAGCCTCCCGAGATCTCGAAACACCGATATTTGTTTTAAATCAAGGTCGAGAACCGCCTAACTTTACCGGTTTCTTCCCGCACTGGAAACATTCTATGTGGAAGGTTTGTACTTTGTAGAGCTCAATAAATCAAGCTATATTTAAATACTTATATGCTATAGGAATATGTATGATGCTTGGAACTAATATGGAAGGCTTGGAGCATACTTCATTAATGGGTATCCCATGTCGGATGATGTCAAAATGTCCAAAGTCGCTCCGACACGGTTTATCTGCTGTTATGGAAACAATGTTGTATTTTTTTTCACCACAATTTACATGTAAACATGTCACTTATATAACACCCTAGGGTCACAAAACCTTCAACATGATCATCAGCGCCCTAGAAGGCAAGGTAATAGTGCAGGGCGGCAACAGCGCGCTGCAGAGCGGCAACAGCGCCAACCGCTTCGACCAGTACGAAAAGTACCCTCTGTCTGTCCTGCGAGGGCCCAAAGAACACTTACCCACGGATGTCGACCCACTTACCAAGGAGGTAAAACAATTCACTTTATGTTAGTTCACTGGTCTTGGGAACCGGTTGGTTACAATAAATTAGCACTAGTTGCAGTGTCTACTCAGTGTTGACCCATTCTCGTTATCCCAAATAATAATACAGATTTCACTGTAATATGTATAATCGATTCATATAAAGTGTGTTGTTAACAGAGGGAAAAGCTCGCTCTGTGGATCCACAGACATTATTGCGACAAGTCCAAATTACAAGAGTAAATCGCTACCTGAGGAGGCTGGGGCACATGGATTAAATTAATTCTAACATCATTCTTATAAGTCGCTGTAAGCAGTAAGGATTAATAATTGTGTGCCTTTAGAAAAAAAATGTTTTTATTGCAGTTATATCTGACTCACGACGACTTCGTGGCAACTTTCAACATGGCGTACAGTGATTTTCGCGCGCTGCCTTTGTGGAAGCAGAAAGAATTGAAGAAAACAGTTGGACTGTTTTGAGTGGCTTTTCACACAAATGAGTTGTTAATTATTTACGCACCGCCAGCCACTGATGAACGATGCACTGCTTAAAGTAACACAAGTGCCGAGTAGCTCCGTGCTAATATGTAGGCACTGCTGAGCAAAACAGATTCAGTTACTTTGTTTTATTGGTATGCAATTTACAATGATGTTTGGAAAAATATGCATTTAATGTTACTGTTTGATATAAATAAATTATATTATGTCTATGTTATTGTTAAAATAAATATTTATTGTAATAAAATAGTAAATTACAAAAGCTTAAAAATGAAACAATGAGTTTTAAAATGTTATTTATTTTTCACAAATTTAGCACTTATTAGCTAGGCATTAATTTTATGATAAAATTAATAATAATCTATACAATATACAAATTCCTTAAAAAATCCATAAAATATTGGTTTATTTCAAAACATATGTACACTATAACTATTGATACATATAACATGTATGCCTAGATGATATGGGAGTGGGGAGCGTATCTAAGGCACGTGTATTAGTATTGCATGACACCAGAATGTACACCCACACGATCCAATTCCTAACCATGTCTGAACAATACATTCATCCATATGTCAGTAACAATAGTAAGTAACGATAAACACTTGTTATGCAATGACATGTTACCGGCAAATAGCTAATTGTAATTCTTTACAAGTGAGAAGCTAGCTAGTTAGGAACTTACAATTTTAAATTGATAAATAAAATATTGATAATTATTATAATACGATAGTAATAAATAATTTACACGAGCACGCGAGGGACAGTTCGGGAGTATTTCTGAAACCGCCACCACAGATCCTCTGTATCTATTGAGAAAAATACTCCCGCCAAACGTCCCCAGCACAGTTTGCAATAATTAAATAATTATGCATAGCAAATAACGATAATTATATTTATTGATATACTGGTTCAATTACAATGACAAGCTTGGAAATTAACGCTGACTATCAACATCGGAAATAAATTGCAACCATATTACATTAAAATCCAAAATTTCTTTGGCAATCGAAATAAAACCGAAAATGCGTAACAAAAATAATATTCACGGTACATGATGGAATGACGTCACAAAGATGCAATAGCTGCCCTAACAAAAATAATTTTAAAAAATGCATTTCAAAAATAAGCGTACGACTGCGATGAATTGCAATTTTATCAAACACTTAAGTACGTAAATTTGAAATTCGTATGTCAGTAATATAAAGAATAGAGATTGATTCAACTTACATCTACAAAACATAAAAAGCGACAACCGGTCAAGCGACAGGATCGAACGTGAGTCACAATTAAACTAAAATAAACAAAACTCAACATAGTTTTTCGTGGAGGAATGTTAACAGTACGTGGAGCAATAATAAACAGCACTTTATATCTTTAACAAGAACCACAAGTAACAACAACCCGTCGGAGGCCTGCTTCCCTTAGCACCACGGCTGTTCCCGGCCACGCCCACATATCACAGCTTACGAGCCCTGCCTTCACTGCCTTCCCTGTCTTCCCTCACGACCCTTCCACTTCACACATCAATCCCACCAGCCAAATACAGGCTGCCCACTTCTTTAGCCATACACACATTAGCCATTTCGACTTTTCATTGATATTAATATTACATATTTAGATAATGAATTTTTGTACAAAACAAACTATATTATATTGTATATGGTATTACCATTGTCTCTACAATGATTATAAATTTTATACAGTACTTTCATTTTACTTCTCCAATAGAATATTATCTTGCAAGAATGTAAAATCTTTACAGAAGCAAATAAGCAAAGTGGCAGCAGCGATGTTCAGCTGACAAAGAAAAATTGAATGTGAACTGAAACAAGTGAAACACAATGTACTTTCACAACACGTTTTGTACTTTAAAATCACGATTAATGGGGTTTATACACTTCTTTCTATCTAACAATTCATATGATTACAGAATTGTTATTTACAAATACATTTTTAATATAACAATTATATTGGTGTCAGTTTACACAACCGTTGAAGCAATAGTTAACAAAGAAAACATTTAAGATTTTGTACATATTCCATATAAACATTTTGGCACCAAAGTGTCTTTTAAAAGCAAAAAGGATAATTGTATTAAAAAATTACGATTTCAGTGCGAAAACGTATAACGCTAAATTATTATTATTGCTTTAAAAATTATCTCATAAAATTAACAGTAGCGTCCCAACTAACAAGTGTGTATAGTAAGTAGTGTCGGTACTTCACTGGATCGGATTTTTCACTGCATCGAATACGATGTTAAATGATAGAGCAAATTCAACAATTGACCAATCGTGTATTAATTGAGAAAGCCCAGAGACGTAAGTAGTCTGTTAGGTAACACGGGGACTCAGCAACACTATCATTTGAGCAACTAGAGGAAACGGTTAACTAAATCTTATGGCACTATCCTTCGTTAATTTGCAATTGTTGACAGTAAACCACACTTAATCTAACATTTAGGTCCCAAACATTATTTAATACAATATAGGTATGTATAATGGTAGATAAACTTATTACAACGAGTGCTGTGTATATAGTTGTATAACAGTGCAACGGTAGAATATACAAGGTCTCCATTATTGACTTCAATTCCATTAGAGCTGTACATTACTGGAGCTTCGATTACAAATACATGCAACTTGATATTTAATGTGACATTAAAAACAGTGCAGATGCAAAGTAAAAAAAAAATTCCCAATAGTTTGTTCATATTTAGCTCTACAGAATACCAATGAGATTTATTAAACAATAATTCTTATAAATATTTAACATACATTATAACATAGGCCTTCATGAAACCTATTAATTGCTCGGAAGATATCACATAATTGTGGGGTTTGTCAGTACAGACCTACATGAAATTAATGTCTTAACATTTACCAAATACCTAGTGTTAATTCCAAATCATTGTTACATAATGTGGCGGATTTACTACATATTGTTCTAACAGTTTTATTAAATTATTATAACTAGTTTAAAAATGCTTTTCTGGTTATAAAATTGCAATAGAAAAATAAGTTTTAATATTCTGGATGTGTTTTCTAATTGTTTAATGGATGAAGAGGAAAATTAATACGAAGCATCACATCACACTAACAACATTCTGACATTGCATGCGTTTCCCTTGAACACTACGATCTCCGACCGAACTTTACAGATACTGAACAAAATGGAGTTTCACTCAGTCATAGTCCAGATATATAGAATTAAATCAATCCTTTGTCAGATGAAAAATATCATCAAACCAAATTGTCATGATTGTTTGAAGTTAGACTGTGCTGTTTCCCAGAAAGATTAAAGCGGGCAGAGACCAGCTACATCATAGAACCGTTACAGAGAACTTTCCAGAGATTGTTAAATGCATGACTGTATAAAAATAAAATTTCTCATAGGAACCACAGATCATGCCACTTAGTTGCAGAGAATTCTTTAAGTACCTAGTTAGTTCTCTTGAAAACGTGGATTTTCAATATACAAAAATAATTATCATCCAGTAGTAGCGCAAAACGAACTCACTGTCGCACCTTCGCATGAAGGTATGGTACTCTGAACACACCACATGATTAAGTCAGAATCTGGTATCTTGTGTAAAGTTCTCTGCGGTCGTGGAGGGGCTTTTACAATTACAGGGAAACTTTTATTGCAACAATCACTTGACTTTACAACATACGTTTGAAAACAATATGGAAAATCAAAGCGTGCAATACTTCTCTGAGGATATAATTCGTGTTAAGAAGCCATCGTGTTGAAAATATAACTGTAGTATACCACTGTTCCATTTCAAATGGGCGTAACTAGACTAACCGAACTTGTGTCCGTATACGAAAAACTTACAATTTATATTTATTGACGACACAGCATCGTCACTTGTATCTTGTACCAACGACGCCTTTCCCGGTCGTGTCTTTTAAAAACCTGTCTTTTCACTTGATTCTGTACTTATACTTAGAGGCGCATGAAATCCCGAACGCTTACGTATTACACAACACAAGCAATGATACAAAACTGTTAAAAATAATAGCGACAGAACGTAACTAATATTTACATAAACATCATAGATATAATTCGAACGTAAAATATTAATTTCAATAGAATTATTTTTATACAGATTAGATAACAAGAAAGTTTGAAATTGTTATGTAACAATTTAGATGTCTAAATAATGTATTGGTAAAATGATAAAAATTGTCAAAAATATTGAAGGACAAAAAAACTATATACGCAGACTGCTATGTAAGTGTAACGATTATTTATACAATTTGTTATACATAACAATGTTTCTATTTGGACCAAATTGTTACACTTTATCATATTTTGTACCTCACTAACGTAATTTTTGTATCATTATATTTCATACGTAATGAACCTAATAACATTTATTGCCACAAAATCATTAACGCTGACATACTTTTCAAATATTAATCTCAATTATATTTTGGTGACCGCATAGTTCGTTTTTTCAATAACAAACACATTCAAAATGCACTGAACGAGCTGTCCGTCGTAAATTACGGTTAAAAACATGATTGTCAAAATCATTTACTCACAAAAATAGTTCATAACATGAATTATAAGTACATAATTTAATATAAATATAACTATCACAGCTATTACGCTGTTAAATCATTTCGACAACAATTTTGGACAAAGGCCTAATTTACTTCAAGAGACTAGGATATTTAAGTTGTAATTACTCGATATACAAGATTTTATCGATTCAAAGCCGATCGCGATATGTTAGTTTTAAAAAAGTGTGGATCAACAATTTCAATACTCAACAAACCCCAACAGAACACTGCAGGGTCTGTAACAATTAATAAATTCACATTGAGTATAAATAAGAAACTATATCATAACATATAAAAAAGACTTAACATGCACCATTGTACGTGATAAAAATAGAGAAAAATGTTTTATCTCATTTAGTTCAGAAGCTTGCTTTATCCTGATAATTATTATATTTGGATAATCTATTTAATAAATTGCAATATGCAATCGTTATCTACACTTGAAATTACCCAAACAATTTTACTTGCACGTGGTTTCATGGAGACGTAACTTTAAAACATAAATATGGTATACCAGTATAATGGGTCGCTAGATCACTTTATCAGGTCGGTTCGGCAACGTCCCCGGGAGGGCACAGGCGCAGGCGACAGGCGAGGCGAGGTCATACGGTGCTGACGTATAGATACACGGCGTGCGCGTATCACTGTCGCGGCAGGCTGGCGTTGGCGGGCAGCGTGGAGCTGCGCTGCGATGCGTTCATGTATGCTGCCTTCAAGTTCGAACGCATCGAATCCCTGCAAACATTATAATTATCAATTATCGATTAAAGGTAATGAGCAGTGAAAGTTTGAATTTAAGCCTTCCATTTTTGTGAGTCTAGACGGCAGAGTGCGCGTCGGTGAAGTGAGATGTGCGCGTGTGTGCGTACCTGGGAGAGAGCTTGGCGTGGTCGTGGTTGGCGAGCGAGGCGTGGTGCGCGAGGGCGGAGTGGGCGGAGTGCGCGGGGTGCGCGGGGTGGGCGGAGTGCGCGGTGTGCGCGGCGCGGTAGCCGTGGCGCTGCACGCGGCGGGCGAGGCGCGCCACCCAGCGCCGCTGGTCGAGCGCGGCGGGCGCCAGCAGCAGCAGCTCGCGCGCGCGGTCCGCGTGCAGCTTGCACGCCGCCACGCTCTCTCCTTCCGACACGTGCTCCGCGTGGATTTTCATGCGGCAACCTGCGAACCCGCGGTTACTTAATTTACTCATTCCATTTAATTAAAAGGTCGCTGAGACTTTCGTACGCCCGATGGTCCGATGTTTGATGGCAGCGATCAAAGCAATCATTGTCGTTCATATCATATCGTTATCACTTGTTAGAGGTAAAACATGACCGTATCTTGGAAATTTTCAAAAGTTTACTGATGTACTATCGATTTCTTTGTGTGCCATAAAGGTTTAATTTATAAAAAAAAGGGAGAGAGCGTTCAAAATCTCAACAGAATGGAGCGAGAACTCGAATCCGTAAAGTTTAATGTAATGCTTAATGCAGATGCAGGAATACTAACGGCGGCACTCGTAGGCGTGCGGCGGACGGAACATGTGCCACAGCGGCCGCGTGCACACTTCGCACGCCGTGGGGATGTGGTACGTGATGCTCACCAGGTCGTGCCCCTTGTGCTGCACTGTGTTACCTGCCATACAATACAATAATCTTTATTGTGCACATCTTCAAATAATATTTGAATATAACACAAAAGACGGTCTTCGTCAGACGTAGCAATTTTTGCCAGACAACCGTTGGGCAGAAAATCAAACAGTGAACAATTCATAAAGTTAGGGTGCATCCTCCTATAGATAGTAGATTTTTTTATTAAACAAAATATAAATATGTATGCATATTCACTTTAAATTACATACAATACAAAATATATAATACAGTATATAAGCATAATTATGTATAAGTCACGTGTTTCGGTTTAGCAACGGATATGGAATATCTGTAAAGATTACAAAAAAATTCCTGACTAAAGTCTAAAGAAAAAAAATAAAATAAAAAAGAAAGAGTATATAATATACTAGTTGACCCGGCGAACTTCGTACCGCCTAAGAACCAGTAAATGTTGTGTTAACTTATTAGCTTC
>DWQK01004683.1:0-10218 GCA_018231225.1 Noctuana stator
TATAAAGATATTGTGGGAATTGCTCGAAATACTAATCCTGCGCAGTACGATAGGATAAAGAAGAAGTCGCGGGCACCAGCTTGTAATGTGATAAAACATGTACATTGTACATATTTACCTCTTCAACCAAATCACAGTCCTCTACATTTTAAAACCACTTATAAAATGAAAGGATTAAAAACTGTTTGAACACTCACACGTGATTAAAAAGAAACTTAAATATAACTACTTCAAACTATTCGTAGTGATTTTGTAGAACCTCTGAAATCCTAAGACTATTTCGCAAATCTTTTTAAAAGCTCCGGTACCGGTTGAAATTCCCGCTAATAGTAGCGCGTGTCGCCGGAAATGAAACAAAGCTGTAGACATCTTTAACGGTGCATTAGTGCTTTTAGCGAGCTTCCGCGAAAACAATTATATTCTGAGGTGTTGGTTTCAAGGCAGTTCTTTTCCAGAGTTATACCTAAGTATATAATATTGCAAGGCCTTTGGCAAGAACTACAAAAATTCTTTTCGAAATGTAAAAATCATTGTAACATAAAATATAACTAATCTAATCGAAAAGGTTAGTCAGTAATTTGTTAACTGTAATAAGTACGAAATTTATTCTTTTTTGTAATTTTTAAGTTGTTCTTATATATGTTAAACCCCCGTAACAAGTACAAAAGTACACAATTCTTCAGTTAAAACTTTTATGCTTTTTAACCTTTTTTTTTATCCTATCGTACAAGATTACCGATTTCTATCACGATGAGAGATGCACGTTGACAACTTCGAATCAGTAGATTACCAATACTATCAATATCAACAATTGAGGTGTCAATAAAGGACCATTATAGCTCCATTATGATACAAGAACCGCGCATAGCCCCGCTGGTAGTGTGGATCGCAAGCGATCTAATTATTAAGCAACCACGGGCCCGGCCGGTACTCGAATGGGTACTTCGGCGGGCACGTTAAGCCATCGGTTCCGGTTGTTATCGATAGATCACAGTCGTTTAACCTGGTCGGAGGTCCTATGGGCGGTTTGACAATATCTGACATGGGTTGGCTACCAACCCGTATCTCCACCAATCCGCATTGGAGTAGCGTGGTAGAGTATGCTCCAAGCCTTCCCCGGTTGTGGGCAAAGACCCGTGTCCAGTAGCGGGTCATATAAACGGTTGAATGCATGATACAATGCAGGCCTGAAACCTAGGATGAATTTGTACCGTGACCGACACAAGGACATAATAATATAGTAAGCACGTAATTTCTCGAGTCCCAGCTGTCAAATTCAACAACGGTTGCGCTGACATCTAATTCGGTTGACATTCCAGTTCCGATGGGAGCCGGTTAATTGGGTCAGGGGTCGAACCTAATTGCTTAACACGCACACATACAAACACACTCACACACGAACATAATCATACTCACAGTTGGGATCATGGTACATCGTCATTAGTGTAGCATTTGAGGGTGGATTCTTGTGTTACAATCGATACTGTTATTGTTATTGGCGTCTATCGGTGTCGGGTGTTTTATGTTAGAACAAATAATAGTTACATTTAGTTTTGTATTTTACATGAAATGCTTTTAGCCAAAATAAGCGGGGCTACAAAGCGCGCATAGCCTACATATTTTATACACTTGATTTTAAAGGAGTGCCGAGAGTTTTATTCCGCCGGCTTTTTTCTCCCGCCGTACCTTAGACAAAGCGTCTAAAACCGATTTACCGTATTATTTGATGTTCATGCAGTGCATACGTGTACCTTATGATGAATAAAATTTTTTGAATGGTTAAAATACACGTATGTTATTGCAGGTGAATCAAAAGTAACACAAACAAAAAGAAAGCCAAATCAAAACAACACTTACAAGTATTTAACTAAATTAATTCACTTTGAATTCAATCTTTCCATCAATCGCTATTCAAACAGCAACAGAAGCGAATTGTTGAACAGAATCAGATCAATCAAAACGTCTTTCACATCACAAATCATCGCCATCCTTGACACTGCTCCTTGGGGACCAGTTATTTACCACAATCGAGGCTATCAATTAACAATTCCGACAGTTTTCTCCTTCGCTCCATTCAGGTGGCGATTCATCAAGCTTGAAGTTTATGGGGTATTAAGTGACAAAGATTAATATAACCAATTTATACGGCTGCCGCTCCGCAGCGCTAGCCTCTTTAATTTGGCCGGCTCACTTTATGTGACAAGAGACAGGAGGATAGTCGTTTCGTCTCGTAAAAACTGTTGGAAAGCCCGTTAGTTTAACGGTGAAACGGCTCCATTTATATTTAGGTAGTAGTGCCTTGTGAAATACTTATATTGTTTGGCCTTTTCGTAACTGACAATACGTTACACGCACGCATTTTGTCTGTATATCCTCCTAGATAAGTTATCTTGTGTGTTATAGTACCAAATAAAGCGATTCTCGTTTGCTGCTTCAGTATCGTCATAATTGAAGAGCCTCTCTCGCTCCGATAATGGACCAGAGGCTTAATGCGGTGCGCGGTTAGCTGCGGCGAGACAGCCAGAATTTATCACCACCGGCTCATGTTGCCCTAGTAGATAAATCGACTGAGCAGTATCTTGTTCCAGCTAGTGCTTTTAATTGCTCGTTTTTTTCAAATGATAGTTATGAGCCATTCTCGTCGAGTCTGATAGCACTTAATACGCAATATGCTAGGAGTTATGAGGGCCTAGTACAATAGTTTCGCAAAAATGATATTAGTAAAGAGATTTTCTACAGAAAATATGTATTGGTTGAGACATTTCTAAATAAAGAATTTGGACTGTATCAATTTTATTTAAGTGTTTTATTTGTACTATTCTATTATATATTGAATGTCTGGAGTAAATAAATCATGTCTACACGAAACTATCACTTTGTGTATGTTTAAAGTTTCTATAACACGCTTGTTTTATATAGAAACTATAAAATAATTGCAGTTAGTTTAAAGCGTATCAAAAAATGAATAGAACGTAAATTCTCCTTAATCTTCCTCAGCTTCTTATGTTTTTGCTGACCCCTATTTGTACAATGCCAACCTCGGAACATTTCTTCAGCTCTTAAATCATTAACGTCCAAGAAAATAAAACATGAATTCTTCTGCTGGCAGCACTGGAAGAAACTTTAGATGCAAATAACAGAATTTGCAACTTTATGATTCAACAGGTCTTAAATTTAAGGCTGTTTTGCATAAATATCAAATACTTAGTTTATCTAGGTCAGCGCTGCAAACTTGCTACTTGCTCGAACTTTGTAAAGTGGAAAGTTTACTAGTTTTTCCTATAATATTAATTTACTTACTTATACTGCAAGACACGTAAACGACAGGTGAGTTATAAAATTTACTTATAGGTAAACATGTTTATATACCGACCAAAGTTGGGTCTAGTAATGGTTTGTGACTTAGAGATTAAATTGTCAAAAATGCACCAGTAATTTGTCGCAGATTATCCTCGACAAAATATAAATATATAAAAAATTATAAAGAAAATTAGATTTAATAATAAGTTAAAAGTATAGATAAGATTTAATAGAAAGTTGGGTTTAATAATTATAATAATATTATGATGTCGTTATCCTATTATAATTAATTTGAATAATTCAATTTGATTTCTCAACTTCTCGGAAAACTAATTTATAATAGATGAATAAGAAAATAAGTACTCGTAGGTTTCTAAGGGACTTTTTATAAAACTTATTAAGAAGTCAATGCCGTAGAAACGTCTACTATTACTGTAAAGAAAAACATAATAAATGTTTTGTCTAACATAAATATCATTAAGATAGATAGGTATGTAATTTTTTAAATTTTTGCAGACAGAATAGTTAAAATTCATTATTTAAATTTCTACCTGCTGGGTAACGAGCCCAAGACTAGAAAGTTCGATTGTATGTATGTATGTATACGTGTGTGTGTGTGCACGTGTGTAAGGGTATGTTTGAGTTTGTACACATGTGTGTTTATATATTTATATTTAATATATAATAATCTAGTTATTTGTTGCAAATATTTTCTTAGTGCATTAATTATCCCATAACCTTACGTCTAGGTATCAATCCTATGATATCCTACTTCAAAGAGATACTGAAAGTTTCCTTTGTTCCGAAAAATGGTCGATTATGATATAAGTACACCAACCTACTTTCAATCCAAAAATCCACGTTAGAGAGTATAATACATTAAAATACTTAAGATGTAGCACGGTCATCTATATTCTACACGATTGAGTTATTGCTGGCATTTACGACTGGTAAACAATTTATGAAGTCAAACTTCTAATAAATGTTGCAATTGCAATATCGGAAGGATGTGTAGCTTCTAGCGGAACGAATCGTGGAATGTTTGCCGAACGCAGTGCTATGTTAGTCTGGAATTCATCCAAAAGGGGAGAATAAATAGAGTAATATTCACGTAGTATCCGACCTATTTACACAAAATAGCAATGATAGAGTAATCTTGAATTAAGAATAAAGTACATTTTACGAGTAGATATTTATTATGTGATTCGGAGGGCACGTTAAGCCATCAGTCTGGTTGTTATCGATAGACTAGTATGTTCTGTGCTTCAAAAGACACAATACCTGGTCCAAGGCCTGTTGGGCGATTTGGCAACTACCGATATGGTTTTTCCACTAACCTGTAGTGTATATCCACCATTTCGCATTGGAGCAGCGTAGTGGAGTATGGTCCACGCCTACTCTAGTTGTAGGTGTAGGATATAGGGACTGGTTGATGATGAAGATGATGATGAATGTGGTATGAGAAGCACCGTTCAAAATCATAATAACAGCTTGCTTCCTATCATATTTGATTATGCAACCATAATAGCCAAATGAAGGTTGGTGGATTTAACCTGACTCCTGAGGACGCTACGAAAAACTATGCTTAAGTATGCAATTTTTCTTACAATATTAAAAAGTTAATGATAATTGATCTATGTAATATTGCTTAACAAAAACTTAGATTCGTGCGTGGTTCGGCAGAAAAATCGGGAGGCTAAAATTCACCCACAAAACTAACACTACTGGACACTTCAGGTTACTCGTAGCATTCTAATAAAAATAATTCTCTAGCCCGTAAAATGTTCGGGGAGTACTGCGCCGTATTAGTTTGGATTCGATCCAGGAAGGGGAGGGTATAATGTCGGGTTTCGCGCAGAATCCTCGTAACAAGCGCGCAGTTAATTTTGGAAGCTACAATCAGTACTTTTTGTAAGGAACAATTGTAAAGAAATAAATTATACCGGTTCGAAAACCTTCAAAATGAAGTTTGTTATAAAAAAAACACACTTCCGAGAAGTCATAACAATATTATATCCAGAAGGTAAAAAATAACGCGAGTTTAGGCGTCAAAAAACGCGTTAACACCTATCAGTTGAGTCTGATACATTTAGGATTATAACTCGTAGGTATTAAGGTATAAAACAATACCTCGGATATTCAGGCAGTGTAAACACAATATCATAACAGGTTCCCTTGTTTACCGACCGTGTGATACGTCCGCCCCATCAATTTGATGTATTGCTGTCAGCTGCACTATAGCGGATCAAGTTGACACCTTTAATAAAATATGATGCCAATCCGATATTGCTACGTGGTAGTAGTATGGTATGAGTGAAACCAAATTTATAATTATAACCCGCGTTGCGAAAATAACCAACTTCATTATTGTCGCCCATATACTTAACGCAAGAAGAAGACATATAGTTTTCCAATGGATACCATTGTCAGAAATTGACCAAATTTAAATAGGACCACACGGGAAGCACCAGCTTATAAATAAAAAAGAATTATCAACATCCGTTCACCCAGTCGAAAGTTATAAGGTAATTAACGTAAAAATAAAATACAGTCTAATTCAGAACAAGAGGTTCTCAAATTATTTGAAGCCGTTTGAAATTACATTTTAATAATTATTTATTTATGTTAAAAACAGCTACATATTACGTATTCATTGTAAGCACTATAAGAAAACCAACCAAAATTGTATCAAACATTAAATATCGAAATCCATTGTACGCCCAATTTCTAACTAATTTCTAATCTCATTTTATATTCCGAAACACAATTGTGCGCTCGTTCTTTCACTAAATCTTTTGTATCGGAATTCGGAATGTTTCCTTTGTCGGTTAAATTCAATAGCTTGCTCAGCGCTGAACTGGAAGGAGGTAAAGCATACATCGTTTCTTTGCTGACGAAATAAGAATTTCTCAGTTAAAGTTATTCTACTCTGAATTATATTTATAAAAAGCCAATGGTCCTCGTCGCTCTCACACATTAAAATACTATAAGCAGCAAATGAGCAAGGACCTTTGCCTCCACCACGACAAGATAGCTGCTATAAACCACAAATATAGTACAGTTACATAGGCCTTTTAAAAATAGTGTGTTGATTCATTGATAAATCCAAAGCACTTAAAAGTTCGCCTCACATTAAAAGAGGATTACTGAAGACATTAAGATTAAAATGTTTTAAAGTTTCTAACGCATTAAGCTATTTTTGCGTGACTGCTCAACGGTTTCTGAAAGCTTGTCAAATTTCAGCTAACATGTATAATGATAAGTTAACAGCTTTGACAATTCAATTTGAGTTACGTACGTTGAACGTAGCAGTTTAGAAAACTGAACTGATGGATAGCAACGTCTCCACCTTCTCAGATAGGACTTCGCTCCTATTTGAAGTTGACGTGGGTGGCAACAGGTTGCAGTGCCTACTTAACATCAGGTGGCCTGCGTTCGTTTGTTAAACAAAAAAATAAACTTAACAAAATCCATAAACAATAAATGTTCCATAAATGTTCCATAAACAAAAAAAGTAGATATAGTATTTTAGACGACATAAAAACCCGCAGACTCGCGATGGATTTAAACTAAACGAAGATTAATGGCGCCCCACTGACTAACTAGTTATAAGATCTCCCTCGAGCCCTTTACAGTAATAAAGTGATTGAGCCAATCTAAATCTTTTCGGTCCAACCTTTAATTGCTCCGTCTTTTTCTTTTGTTGTCTCATTATAAATTAGTAACTAGAGAGTTATTTTAAATAATAATTACACTGCAATCTCTGTGATATCCAAGTTATAATCAAAAATTCATTGAAAATAGTACGAAAAGTAAAAAAGTACCAATGAATTACAAAAGTAATGGCACTGCACTAAAGAAAGTTGTACCTAGCCCCGCATTTATTAGTAGCTAAATATAATTATTTATTACTTCAGGTTGGGTTAATTTCTATTTGAAGCCGATTTATTTTTTTAAATTACTTTTTTATTTTGTTTTAATTCGAGACGAGTGACAGAGAGGGTGGGTGCTCACAAAGTAGATTCCAAAATTCCTGAGTATTGCTAACAAACTTGATCGTTCGAAGAAATGGCAAAAGTAAATAAGTAAGAAGAAATCGTAAATGTAAAGGTTACGAGGAAGTAAGAGAAAATCTGATTCAATCCTGATACTTTTTATATTTTCTTTCAGAGGGGTAGTGTTTCATTCTATCTAAAAAATATAGGACAGCGATTGTATACAAGTCTCTCCACCTACAAGACTCGTAAGTAGATTCAACACAAAGAAGCAAGTGCCTTCAAAGTTGGTCCAAGTTTCTAAGAATTATGCTAAATAATCTAAAGTTTAATCAGTTGAAGGGTCACAGTTTACCTACGGACCTAATAAGATTACATCCCGCCCTGGCATTGGTTCTTGCAACCCTCACTTGTAATCCGATTTGGTGCTTTGTTTGTTTTCATATTCTCGGAACAAACTCGCAAGTTTCGCTGTTGTTTCCATTTGCGAATAGTTTTACGTCGTTTCGCCGCTTAATGTAATGTTGAACAAGCGTTTCGTTTTATAATTTGGTTGGGTACTTAGGTACGAAAGTATTATTGTTTTAATTTTTATAAACGGGACGTAACTTATGTGGGTTGAAGCGTAACTTAGGTGAGTAAGATCAATGAATCATATTTAATATAGCAACAAAAAACTACAATCCATGACGTCGTTTTGTAATGCGTTTTGTTATAATGTTAAGAACTGCAAGTAATTTTAACACTCGTAGAAATAAATAACTCAAATATAAATAGATAACACGACAATGACAATAAACGTGCTTAAATAATGCATTTAAAAAAAACTGCGTAACACAAAACTTACATCAATATCGAATGTTAAGGAAACCAATAAGTTTCGATAGTACAATAGCATGATATACGTTTAGTATTGTATAGCGACGGGACTCGGAACTCATAATTACTGCGGGCGCGAAACTACGAGGCTTTGTTTGCGTAACAACGCCACTAAACCGCCTCCGTATTGTTATAATGTGTCAGTGATGTGTTACGTTATTACCGCATAACAATGTGTAATTTGGGTTGGGGAGTAAGTCGTTTTATCAGCTCTATGCATCTCTATCTTATCGATTGATTATTATTTAATAACCCACAATCGAAAACTACTCTGTTAGTACGCATACGACCAATAAAATGAAATAAATAAATTTTTATATTACTTATACCTAGCAAACAGGCATGCGGGTCACTTGATGGTAAGTGGTCACCGCCACCTATGGACATGGGCAACACCAGCTTCCAATGTGTTGCTGGCTTTGAAAAAGAGCTCTTTTAGCGCTTTTTTTGAAGAACCCCATATCGTACTCCGCCGGAAATGCCTTTGCGTTTATATATAAATTATCTATACTTATAATAAATCTGTAGAGACGTCAATTCTGTACATGAAATATATTTTCAACATAACTATCAGGGGGTGATTAGGGATCGATACTGATGCCAAAAATGCAATCAGTATAATTCTTGTCTGTCTGTCTGTCTGTTGATAAATGATAAATGATGATAAATTATAAATTTATGATGATGCTATACAGCTTTTTATGAACATTAATAGACATTACCAAAACAACATTTGCACAAAAACCCCATTAATGAAATATGAACAGTGAGCGCAATGCACACATTCCGCAATATAATATGAAATAACCGCCAACAAATTAACATGATACGTAAATAACGGTGAATAATTAACGTTAAAATATCAGTTTTAATTTTGAATTAAAGTTTAACCTTCGGGCGAGGACCACAACGCCACAACGCCATGTAAGGCTCATATTTCTAAATTTTATCAGCGCAACGCATTCGTTGCGGGTTTTAATATGGCAATATTTTCAAATTTAGTGCTTGATGGCGTTATAAATACGCGTTTTGCGAATTCGCCGAAAGATAACGCCTGCGAGCGCTGACGTCACGCGTCGGCGTTATTTATTAGTATGCCGTGCAGGTGTTGTTAAATATTACTTTTTTACGTAGGTTTATTTTTAAAATTGATGTAAGATTATAAATACTATTTGAAATATTTGAAAAAATTTGTACGTTGTTATTATAACTATGATATTACTGGTCGTTCTGCCGTTATTTTATGTAACTTGAAACTTTAATTTAGTTAATCTGTTTTCAATTTACTTGTTTTTTTTTTTCTATGTCAAGACTGTGTGTAAAAATATATATTTTAGCACTAACCGGCGACGGTTACTGAAAGGGTAATCTACACAAAAACCAACTTGTATTCCGCTTATTCTTCTTACAACGTGTGAAGGTATATCTTCCTACCGTATTATACTAAATTTTTTTTAAATCTTACTGCAAAAGACTTGATTAAAATATAAGATCAGTACTCACAGTAGAGTATAACAGCCAAGAATTGTATTGCGTTGATTTTAATGGGCTATTGTTGTGAAATAACAATGGAAGGAAAGTATGCTAAATCCTATTGTATGCAGCATTTTAACAAGAAAGCTTTAAATAGTCGACTTCACTGTGAAATAAACAACCTTTCTCATTATTAAGGTTGGAAAAATCTTTCCTTCCATAAGAAAATTATATCTTCGGAATTTATTTTATCCGGCTCAAATGATCAAATACTTTATTATGTTTCAAGGACGAGAACTATCTACCTGTTCTGTGCTTTTAATATTTTTTTAATGGTATTTTTTTCGTATTTTTTGGTAACAAAATATAATTTACTAGCTGTGCCAGGCGGTATCACCCGCATTAAGAATTAATAATATTAATAGAATACCTTTCTCATGAAAGTAGCCATCATGTACAAAAAGAATTTTTCAAATCAGTCCCTTAGTTCCTGAGATTATCGCGTTCAAACAAAAAAACTCTTCAGCTTTATATTTAGTATAGTATAGTATATTTTAATAGTATAGATAAT
>DWQK01004684.1:0-10217 GCA_018231225.1 Noctuana stator
CACACACACACACACACACACACACACACATATATATATATATATATATATATATATATATACACACACACACACACACACACACTCACATATAATCTGTCTATAATTTCAAAATTCCCTATGATTTCTCATGTAAGTATATAGAGTTCTTTACAATAATGTAACTACAGAACCTGCAGAACGCTTACAAAATGTAGGTTCTTATTTCAATTGTCCGGGGTCAGTATGTCCTTTTTGCTATGTCATTGAAATGGAAAAGTTTGTAAAGAATGTTTTATTATGGAATGTATATATATATATATAGGTTTCGAGAACGAGAAAATTCGAATTTCCGAAATTCTAACTCTTCTAATCGACGCGATTTGAATGAAACTTTACATAGTTATCGTTAACTGATTAGAATTTAAGCTTCAAAACGTCCTTTTTTTGGTCGGTGGGTCTTTTTTATCAAAAGGTGTATTTAACATTCCGCATATTAATTTGGAAAAAACCTACTGATATGTAGATAAATGCGACAAAAAATATATTACATACCATTTTACTCCTTACCAAAGGTATCTTGCCATGCGTAGGTATACGCATGCTTATGCTAAATAAAATATTAAATTTATGATTTACATTAAAATTGAAATTGAAATATTATTTAAACAAATTATTATATTTTTTGCAACCAAATAAAAACAACACTAAGCAACTAAAATAACATTTAAAGTTACTTTTAATTTAAAACATTTAGTTTTCTTGCCAAATAGTATCACTATAAAATTAAAACCAATAGATTTAGAACTACGAGTAGATATATAGTTGGCGAATTATCATTATAATTAAGTAACTTAAACTTTTTTATTTCCTGAAAAATGTGCATTATTGGCTGTAAATTATATAAATTATAATGAACACTAATTTTGTATAACAGACGTATCTTTTGTTGTTTTAAATAAATAAATAAATAAACACAATACTTTACCTTTTTTACGTCCCACTCCAATTGTGTTTTCTGTCAGATTGAGCGCCAAACGTCGGCGTTCACGCCTGAATAGTCGTATTGTTGTAGTAAAATTATAACTGAATAAACAGTACAAACCCCACAAAGGCCTTCTGATTTTAATTAACAAAATCTTACAATACCAATGGCTGCCCGCGACTTCCACCGCGCCGCAAAGGAGAGGACTTTTTACAGCCCAAATTAATCAAGCCAAGTCAATTGAAAGGAGAACTTTTAAAAAACCTTTTCTCGAATAATTGGTTGACCTGAATGTTTTATATTGACATTGCTGTTAAGAACTGATTGAAATAAAAGAAAATTAAAATATATGTGAAGAGAAAATTGCACACAAATCGCTTACACGCAAACATACAGACAAAATTCTAAAAATCATGGTTTGGGGTCCTATTGTTAATAAAGAACCTTAGCAGGTAATAGTTTTTCCCAAATATTTTCCATGTACAGATAGCTATCAGTTGCCTTTTTATTATTATACAAAAGAATATAAGTAGCTACATTGTGTTAGTGATTTATTTGTAAACTGCAGTCTCGCTGGGAATCGATCCTAGACCTCTCCGAAATGCGGACCGGCGTGGTAATTAGAAGTTATTTCTCTCGGAAATATTTATATTTTGTAAATTATGTAAGTCCTAACTTGAATATTTGCAAGAGGCGTTATTTTTTTAAACCGAAATTAATTTATATGCTTACCTACTACAAATAATTACACACGTAATGTTGCTAGTAAAACTTTTTTGATTGTTCCATATTGTAAGAAGATTAGTAAAAAAAAACAAGCACACCTGTGTACGGTCGAATTGAGAACACTTCTCCTTTTTTGAATTCAGTTAAAAAGAGAAAATCAGTTACAGCATTATGTAGGTACAAACATGTACATACCTGCGAGCACAGAAACAGGGCGCCAGTACATACAGTAAAAAACAATGTAGGTACCTATCAGAACTAAAATATTTTTCACTTATGAGCTTATACGGTTACACATTTACAAAATATTGGATAGTTCTGCGATAAAGTCAGTAGCCATAGATTTATTGTTACGCAGACGGAATACCTATCTAATTTGTTTAGCAAAGGCCAGAAGCGCCAGGAGCATTAGAAAAAAAAATTCTTGGTTGCTATCACTTAATTCTATTTTTTAATTGTGTTGAAACTGCTTTTTACGTTACATTAGTAATGAATCCAACAGCATTATATTACGAGTAGCATAGCCTATGATTTGTCTAAATAATTAATATTTTATAATTTCTCGGTCTCTTCTTGTTTGGATAGAATAGGTATTCACAATCAGAATAAGTTTTACGCTGTTAGTTTATTAATTCAAGTCTCTATATTGAAGCTGAAAAATGCGTGTAAAGCGTGTAGGAAAAGAGGAATTAAATTATACATAGGTATACGATACGAGTCTCGTACGATGTAGACCAACAAATTATTTTACATAGCTCGTAAAAGAAAATCAAAAAATACCATAATATAGAAAACTAAAAAGTAGACTCAGGCTCCTGGGCAACCCATAATGTATAGCCGATTACGAAAATTTGGCAAATTACTTGTGCAAAGAATAGTTTTACTATGTATATAGGATACGTATGCTTATGTAGTGTTATTGCACATATTGTACCAACCTAAAGAGTTGCGACAGTCGATAATTTGCGCCTCTTCGTATTATAAATGAATGCTCTAAGATTTGCGCTATTACAATTTGTCATACTTACCACTCACATTTTCGTTGCTCAACTATAAGCTGATTTTAATTATTAAACTATTTTACTGATAACTTGGATGGGACACGGTAAGTACGAGGAAGTAAGGGCACAGCCGTATTCACTTCGGGAACACAATCGTACCATGTTTTCTTGAAGCCATTCAGAGCAATTTCGAGGCCTGTATCTAACTATACCTCTATCTTGTTACAGATAGAAGCATGAAGTCTCAGTGACACATAGTCGTAATTTAAAAAGGTTAAGATGAAATGTGCATGTGACTTCCGCTGGTCTGAAACTGAACCCGTGATCTGGTAAGAGGAACATACTCGTAGTAATGATGATGCTGCGCTGAAAGTCCTTTTTTTGGAATATGTCCTTACACGTTGCCGCTTTTCAATATTTTAAATTTTAATAGTAAAAGTAAAAGTAGGCATTAAACATTGTGATCGATTGCAGGATAATGTTTTTAAGTACCTACTTAATTTTGTAATACAGGGCAGGGAAATGTCTACATGAATGCTCCATTTTGAATTCAAATCAATTCATTTATTAAAATTTATTCCTATTTGTATTCTGTGGAAATAGTCTCCATCTATTGTTTCTCATTGTCTTCTGTATGTTTAACACTAAATAAACAGTAAAGAAACGGTTTTTATAAGACAACAGTTATATGGAAATTCGTATTAATAAAATGTAGTAATCAGGGTAGAGTGATCTATATATCTCCAGATTTAGATAGATTCAACTTGCAAATATGGCTACTTAAAGCGACTAACCCGACAATTTTTAATTTATATGCTGACTAATAGTGATATTATTATGTGCCATTCATGTACACTTTGCACTACATACTACATACTACAGACTAGTGATCTGTGACTGCTGTCACTGCTGTAGTACTAAGTAATCTGTGGTAGGTACTAATAAGACTTTTGAGTGAAATTATTATACATACCATACATACATACAAGAAGTGTTATATAATACTTATTATAAAGAAGAATACTCTTGGTTCTATGGTCACGTAGTGTCTGCGTATATAAATATTACATAGATTTAAATCATATATTAATCTTGGACGTGTAACTGCATTACGTGAACAAAAATCAGTCCAAAAATAATACCAAAATGAATTGAAAAAAAAAATGAAATGGAATGTCGCCGCTTTCTTGCGTCATCCTGCATTATCAAGACAAAGTAACTTCCAACACACGGTGATAAGCATTTCTGCTAGGACGGCTGTAAACTTGTCCTTCAAAGTATTTGGAGAGCGTCCTGAAGAAGCCGACTCTCCGCCCATTTTCATTTTCCACGGGCTCCTAAGCAACAAAAAACATTGGGATAGTGTGGGCAAGACGATTCTAAGTGTGACTAAGAGGTCAGTTGTGACAGTAGATCTACGAAATCACGGAGATAGTCCACACGCCAACTCGCACAAGTATGAAGATCTAGCTGAGGACATTTTGCAATTGTTGAAAAAGTTGTCAGTAGACAAAGTTAGCCTCGTTGGTCATAGTATAGGTGGTAGAGCGTGTATGTGCTTATCGCTGTTGGAGGTAATTATAGTATTCCTAATTTGCTTCTTTTAGCTGACTTAGACCCGGCGTTAAAAACTTTTATTTGTTAAATATTGGATATGATTTTATCAAGCACTAGCTATGCCCTCCAATTTCACCCGCGTTTAGAATTACAACGAAAGGCTTGATAGCCTGCCTCGACAAATTGACTATCTTACACTAAAAGAATTTTTCAAATCGGTCCAGTAGTTCCTGACCATCGCGTTGAAACAAACAAACAAACTCTTCAGATTGTTCCGTTGCGACCGTAAGATACCAAGTTCCACAATTTTTGTTAAAAATTCTTTATCTTACATTATGTTATTACATACCAACATATTTTGGGTTTGCAGCCTAAAATAGTTGCGGGTTTACTAGTAATAGACATATCACCAGTTTCGACATCACAACATTTTAGCGAGTTTTTTCCAAAACTTTTTACGGCAATGAAGGGAGTGAACTTTAAAGGTCAGAAAACAGTTGGAGCCGCTAAAAAGACTGCAAAAAAGCAGCTCAAAGGAGTAATAAGTGACAATGTGACAATGAATGCTGTTCTCTCGAATATACGTCCGAAAAAGGACCATACAATCGGTTGGGGATGCAATTTGGACGTTCTCATAAAAAACTTCAAATACATAGAGACTTTCCCAAAAAAACTGATAGAAAAAGAATATTCAGGTCCCACATTGTTTATTGGGGGTCAGCTGTCTGAATATATTCCGTAAGTTATTTTTGTAAAATTTTCAAAGTAGGTATAGTAGTGGTAAACGGTAAAAATATAAAGAAGATGGCCTCTAATATTTTTTCTTCACGCAAAATGTTGTAGCATTTTTCTGACGCCCATTTTTCTGCCTCCTGGCTAAGACGAATTGAGGGCACTACTGGCCTCCTGCTTTGATGTTGGGCTTAAACTGAAATCGACCACGCAACTTTACTTACGCTTTTTTCTCTTGAGAGCCTACCCCAGCTTGGGATAAAAATCTTTATATTGAAATCTAGAAATGCGGGAGAGTGGGGACAAGTTTCGGAAAAAAAAGGACTTCGACGCATTAGCCGTGTGCTTACACGAACCATAGGAACCCACTTTTAAACTTGGCAACTTGGGAAGTACAGAAAATTATCAAGTTGAAGGCTTCAGTTACATAGTCATGTAAACAATTCAAAGTAACAATTTAACGAAATGTGACTTGGTTAGGCCTTAAGGTCCGTTTAGTAAAATTTAAATACACACAAAGAAATGTATAATCAAACATAGTTATTGTTACTTTCAGAGCAGATGACCTGACTAGTATTCGTGAATTGTTTCCTCGTGCGGTCATTACGTACGTCCCGAAGACAGGCCACAATCTCCACGCCGAAGACCTCAAGACTTTTCTAGAACTTGCTATTGCTTTCTTAAAAACGAATTAATGATGGAAAATAGTTACTTTAATTAGTAGGTAGCTACTTTCTTTAATAATAATAATAATAATAGTCATACCTATTAAAGACTTAACCTACCGATGTGTTAATTAAATAAGATCTTTTATAAGCCTTTCAGAAACTGGCAGTAAAACTCCTTTTTAGGTAGTTTTCACATTAGAGAATTATTAATTTATTATTACAGATACTCAAAAAATAGGTAGGTACTTGTAAACCTTATCATAAATTTCAGAGAGCATAAAAACTCGAGGCAACGTCATTTAAATATCTTTAACGTCAACATGTACACTAAACTTGTTTATGTTTATATTCGCACTTATTTACTTAATTTCATAATTTCATAAATAATCATATAACTTTCACAACAATGATCAAAACAAACTATAAGAATGATTTTTAACTGTAATCTTCTAAAAATTTTACCGTTATCCATTGTGAGAACCGCGGTTGACCTGGCTTACAAAGTCCATGGTCAACTCACCGGAAGCAACGTCCCTCCTGTGATCGTACTTCACGGTTTGCTAGGATCTAAAAAGAATTGGGAAAGTGTATCTAAAAAGATAAATTCGGAGACTAAAAAGTCAGTCATCAGCGTTGACTTTCGGAACCATGGAGAAAGCCCTCACGCTGGCAGTCACTCGTATGTGGATCTTGCATCAGATATCGGCCAACTTATGAGTAATTTGCACATTTCTAAAACGGTTATCGTTGGGCACAGCATGGGTGGCAGAACCGGAATGGTATTCGCTCTTACAGAGGTAAACGTGCGCAATAATGAATATAAATTTTATTGGAATCTCTACAATATTTTTATGTAAGTCTGTATTCTAACTTACAGCCCTCAAAAGTAACAAGTTTAATTGTGGTTGACGTCTCTCCTGTATCAACACCTGGAATTCTGAACGATTTCTTTCCAAGACTCCTAGAAGTAATGAAATCCGTTAACTTCAATGGTGTCAGTAATTTGAGTAAAGCTAGATCTATAGCCAAGGATAAACTGATAAAATCAGGTCTGATAGAAGAAGGAACCATGGGTTTCATTATAATGAACGTTGGCGTAAAACCAAACAAAAACGTAGGATGGATGTGTAACATAGATGTCCTTAAAAATCAATTTAATGAAATTGCCACGTTTCCTAAGGAAATGGCGGGAAAACAATACAATGGACCCACTTTATTCATAGGCGGAGATCAGTCTAATTACTTGCCGTAAGTGATACCTTCCAAATAGTTTATAACCAGACTATCTTTTTTAATATGATTTATTATTATTTAAACTTTAAAATTATCCTATATTTTATTTATAAGTGAAAACTATATACATATAACAAAACAATCAACAACTCTTTCTTTCTATAACCAATAACTATTACATGTTTTGTTGAAAGTAAAATAATACTACTATTGTAATTCTAATTACATAGTCATGCTGTTTATTCTTACATTGTATGTACGTAAAGAATTAAATCATAAAGTTTCTGAAGGAACTGTCTCCCAGGCCACAGCTCACGCTTTTGTGGGAGCCAGTGCTCTTCATTTCAGATATATAACATAATTTTATGATCAATAAAGAATATTAATATTATAATAAAGTTTTTGTTTGTACATGCAGATCGGAAGATTTGCCGGGAATAAAACAGTATTTTCCACAAGCGGAACTGAAATATGTATCAGGGGTTGGCCATAATGTTCACGCAGAAGATCCATCGTCCTTTCTTAAGATAGTGATACAATTTTTGAATTCACAGTAATACATAAGGTTACTGTTTTTAATAAACTCACCAATATACACTTAACTACTTGCTTTTTATTCATGTCTTCTGAGTTTCGTCTTATTTATTTATTTCTTCTCTAATATTTTACCACCGATATGATGAGTTATAATATATTATAATTATTATAATTCAATTATCTCGAAAACGACTGTAACGATTTGGAATTTTCATCACGAGCTTAAACTTTGACTCAACTCTGTTCTCAGTTCACACACTCTTGTTACAGTAACATAGCAGTGCGTAGTAGATGTAGTCTTTTGCTAGTTCATATATCGCTATAAAAATATGTTGGGCTGAAAGCATTACATCCAAGGCCATAAAACGATTATTAAACATTATGAAAAACATCACTGTCAATATGTCAATGTCAGTACGTGAGACTGTCAACGTCACTGTCAGTCAAGTCAAATGTCTGAACGAAAACATAACCTACAAATTTTATTTTAGTTAGAAATTCAAAAAACAATGTTACTCAACAAGCTATATCCAAAACAAATTTTCAGATATTATCCGCAGCTCTTATCTAATTCAGTATGTAAAAGTATTGTATCTGATTCCTCTAACTCTGAAACAGTTGATCTATCATACGCTTCGTACGAAAGTACTTCCGACTCTGAAAATACTTCTCAGCCGCCTCTAGTCATTTTACATGGTTTGCTAGGCTCAAAAAATAACTGGAACAGTATGAGCAAAGCCATCCACAGGACAACTGGGAGAAAGGTGATTAGTATAGACGCCAGGAATCACGGAGACAGTCGTCATTCAAGTCAACATACTTACTTGCATATGGCTCACGATGTAATGAAGCTGCTCAAAAAGCTAGAGTTGTCCAAGGTGTCTCTCCTCGGGCACAGTATGGGCGGACGCACTGCTATGGTGCTGTCACTGCTCTGTGTAAGTTGTACGTAGTTCATCATAATCTCGCTTGGCTTATAAATGCATATTGACCTATTATCGTACCAATAATAGTTTCATATGGTTAAAAGTATAGGCTCAGCAGGTATATACTTTTTACTCTGCAATTTTGCCCTTTTCGAAACAATTGCTTCTATAAACTAATACACATCATGCAACTATCTAAAATTACTCTATATTTTCAGTCGGACCTAGTAACCAGTCTAATTGTAGTGGACATTTCACCAGTAAAGACAAGCCCTCAAATATTCACTATGATCAACTTATTTGATGCAATGGCAGCTGTCTCCATCAGAGCTGGAATTGCCATGTCTAAGGCCAGAAAACTAGCAGATGACCAGCTAAAATCAGTAATACCCGACCTGAATTTAAGGAATTTCTTAATAACAAATTTGATTCAAACTAATGCTGGCGCATATACTTGGAGAGTCAATATACCAGCTCTGAAAGAAAATTTCCAGACTCATATTTCTTGCTTTCCATCAAATTTAAAAGGACTGCAATACTGTGGACCTACTTTATTCATAGGAGGGTCTTTGTCAGACTATATTGGGTAAGTTTAAAACAATATTTATGGTTAAACCATTTCCCATAAAGAACTTACAAAATGTTATTATGTAATAACTAATTACTTACTCATAGTAATATATTACTATAGTAATATATAGTTATAAAATTTAATTGGTTATAATTACTGGTTTATTCAAAATAGATGATGAACAAAATAATATTTTATAAAAGTTAGAAGTCATTAGGTATTTTACTAATTTTTCCTCAGAAAAAGTATCTTAAAAAAGGAATAATGCATAATAAATCATGGTGTGTATCATTCTCAATGTTTTAGAAAAAATGACCTGCCTGAGATTCAAGAGTACTTTCCAGTGGCTGAGCTCATGTTTATTGAAGGTGCAGGACATTGGGTGCATAGTCAGAAACCTGAAAAATTCCTAGAAGTTGTATGCAAGTTTCTAACAGAAAAATGAATCCTACATTTCCTATATTGGCACCAATAACAAATTAGGAAAAAAAATTATAAAGTGATCATGTGATTCTCATTTTAAAGATGTGATTTTAGTACAAATTATATTGAATCTTAGTTAAATTTACTGTAAATAAAAGTAACTCGAATTTGGACTTTTATTAAAAACCTAATACTTCTGGAGTGCTAGTGTTGGTTATGTAAGTAAAGCCATGCATAACATAATTTTCAACCTGCACGCATTTTAGGCGCCTACAGATATAGAATAGTGAAGTTCATATTCTGAGCCGAATCTTCAGGAACAATATTAAAAGATTAAAACCTAGGTGTATTGATAAGGTATATATGTATATATATAGCGAACTTATTTTAATTGTAACATTTCTGTATTATATCTGTACTGTTGGCTGAATTTCTAAAGTTGTAGGGAAAACCTCCTACAAAGATTGATAAGACCGCCTAAGTCGACCATGCGAATACTCGTAGGTACAAAAAAATATTTTGTTGGGTAACTTATCAAAGCCACAAATATAATTATCGGCGGTAACTATATTTTTTTTTTTTGTTATCACCCTTCCAAATTTTGTCAATTCCCTGTTGCGGTTTTGTTGCTTTGCACACGGGAATTGTTTGCCCCGAACCAGAAGAAAAGCAATAAATAGCGCTAACCGACTTGCAATCGATTATTCTGCTTCACAGTTTGTTACTGTGAAGTGAATAGATTTTTTTTTAATTTGTAATTTTATTTTTAAAATGTCCGACGTTACTCAAAGTCTGGAACTACTCTTCGACCGTCCGGGAGAGACTTTGCTCACCCCAAAAGGTGACGACAAAGCCTTGTTCCTCATGTCCGAAGAGTTC
>DWQK01004685.1:0-10214 GCA_018231225.1 Noctuana stator
TGGTTGCATTAGATACGTACAAGATAAACAAACACTTAGACCGGGAACAGAAATCTAGCGATGGACCATCATGCATCACCACACTCCACTGATTTGTAAGACTAGTAGTATAAGACTCATACTTTAATAAACATATTTAAAAAAAAACAAAAAACAGTTCAAATGGAAGCCATTCTACATTATATGAGGTGAGAGCAAATTAATTCACTAGCAAATAATATAATAACAACGATTCTCCACGGACTAATTAAGGAAAGAAACTAGCACAACGCCAGCACTAAGCACACGGAAGAAGGACGAAAGCATTAATTAGTCTTAGTCTAAGTGCAGCACTAATTACAAACTCAGCTGGAGACGTTGTTTGGGCAGTCGCGTGAAATGCTACTCCTCTTTTGGGAACTCAGGTACTTACTATAGATGTGTTCCTATTATCTTGGCGCTGTTGTTTCTTTAGCAAATTAAATGACAATTACTAGCAATATAAATACTTCTATTTACTACCGTCCAACTCAATGGTCAACAGAACTGCTTGAGCAGGTGTATTTAACATGAGGATATGAGCATTGAAAGAAGTACTTACATCGAACCAGCAATGATACAGGGTTGCTGGTACCCTTGCCTTCGCTGTTGGCCGCCATGCAAGTATAATCTCCAGCGGCAGCTCGCGTCACACTTTGCAGGACCAGGCTTTGTGCGCTCAGGATCACTCCAGCCGCTTCGTTATGGAAAATCTCGGAGTTCTGAAAAGCAAACTGAGATTCTTGCAAAGATTTATTTATCAACTAATTTCTACTGTTTACTCAAATTGCTAGACGTATAGGAGACCCTTTCACCATGGTATATGTTCTAGAAAATACCTTCCATTCGGGTAAGTATGGCATTAGATCACTTTGGTCTAAGTGTTCTCTGTTACCCACAGATATCCAACCTCAGACAATACCGCAACCCTTCCTAAGATTTTAGTTCCTAATACAAGGACTAAGATTATTGCCACATATTTAAAGTGTCCAGCACACGGCTATTTTCAATTTCAGATAAAATTACGGTTCAATCAAATTCTCCTTAGAAGTTACTTAGGTACTCCTTAAAAGTGCGATTCACGAGCCTTTGTTTCTTTACTCAATAATTTGATTAATATTTCATTAAGTGCTATAAGCTCTCAGTAATTCTATTTATGAAAAGAAAGGAAGATTTATGGTAACCCGAGTATATAATATTGGTTAAAATTTTTCATCTTCAATCTTAAGTATATTAGTGTTGTTCGTGGCAGTATTGTCATGATAATGTTAAAGAAGGAAAAGTCTTACGTCATGAAACCAGACAAGCCGATGAGTCTTCGGATTGGCTTTTACAGTGCACTCAAAGTAAACGTCGTCTCCTTCCTTTATTTCGTCGGGATTGAGATTAGAACCCATCTTTAGGTCTACAATCGGGACGTCTGCAACAAAAATGTGTATTTAAAGATCAATTGCAACAAAGCAAGCGTACAGTAAATTTCACCCTAAAAATTTCAAGAAAGGACCTTTTGTAGAAACAATAAGGCAGTACGTAGTATATTGAAGACGATAAAAGTCTAACAGATTATTTTGAAGGCGTAACACATGTTAACCACGCCGATCTAAAAACAAAGAAATTTATTATTTCTCTTAACATCCCGACTTGCTCTTCAAATAACAGCACTGAAATTCGAAATTTACATTAAAACAAACAAAACTATATGGCAAATAATACAAAAATAAACTCTCTTGTCGGGAGAACTTCGTAATTAAAATTCTAATTTGCTCACCGCCTCTCATATTAATATTCTTTCTTATTAACCTCTCGTTCTGGGGTCAGAAAGAAGCCTATTCAAATTTTGTCCTACATAGATTTACGAGAAGCCCTCGTAATTACCTGCTCGGCAAAATAATTGCCATTTCACCGTCTTTAATTATCACAAATTTCAAACTAGAAAGATTAAATTGTTTTTACTGAGACCCAACACAGTGAGCGAGTAGGCTAATAAAAAATGCATCACTGAGAAAATTAAAATACCGTTATAACACCATTCGGAGTTTTTGGTCGCCTGTAAGTTGGCTGGCTTTATCTACGTGTAATACAATTGCTATTGTTCCACATGCCGTAGAATATGATGATAATAAAATAATTCCTATATTATTTGCAGGGTTCATACTACGTGACCTAGGTTTGACCATGTACCGAAAGTCTGCTTTGTTATCTTATGTTTTAATAATTATTTTGAAAGATACAATAATTAATACATATATTTCAATCCAAACAGAAGAAGTCATAATTACTAAATAGGATAGTTAATACAAATATTTTCTCGTTTTTAGATAGCTAGGAGACAAGTTCACAAAACGTCTTCGAAATATTGCTGTCTCCGTGCCTAATTTAATGTAAGATACATTAATAGGCTTTAATGAAATAGCTTTGTATGATCTTCGACTTTTTTATTATTAATAATTATAATTAATTCTTTTGGGTTGGCTCATGGCTCGCAATATTTTAACTTCTTTATCACCTCTTTTAAAGTTGCAAGACACACAATAGGAGAACGGTAGCAAATCATTTCTCAAAGTTGTCCGACAAACATTATGAAAGTTCCGAACTAAAATTACCCAAAAGAAAATATTCATGAAGAGCGCTATTTCGAACCGAAGTTATTTTAAGTGTCAAAGCAACTGATGCGAAAATATGCGAGGGAATTTCATTAAAATTGATCAGGCGGCGTAAACTTGAGATGCCGTTACTCTTATTAATATCTCGGAAGTTCGAGATTGGCTTACTGGGTTAAGTTTGTCCTCCAGATTGCCTTGCGTCCCGATGGGAAATTTAATTAGCCTTTTTGATTATATCGCCTATCTGTTCGTGGCTTTTAAATTTTTAGTAATTATTACTTACTTGCATTGAAAAATTAATAATCATATTTTGTACACTACGAAACTACAAAGGGCCCACAATTAGCATTATCGAAGTATACCATGACTATAAATTTTCAGGGTAAAATTAAGTCCATTAGTGTGTGTAATAATGTTTCGTGGGTCACTGACTTATGAGCAGCGATGGAATATAAATTATATTTTGGTGTCATACAGTTACCTGACAACAAAATTTCAAAAAGATTTCAGAGGAGAGTACATAGGTAGTCAACACTCGCTTCTTATAATCGACTTCAGGTAAAATATTCTCAGTATTTAACACTAACCTCAATATAAATTCATCGATTAAATAAATTTCCAAAACTCCAACGAATTCTGATTAAAATTTACTCGAGTAACAACTCTCCAAGTTCAAGATTAGCTAAGCAGGTTACGACGGCGTCATTCCCTTGACATCCGTGCTTGTCATTCGCAGGAATTTAAATCTTTTCTCCTGAGTAAGCGAATGTTCAAAGTTTTTGGCAATATTTCGGTTTATTCGGTAATATGAGTTTAAATTTTATTGTTTTTTTTTTTTGGCGACTGCCAAGTGGGAAAACTGGCCAATTCCGTTTTAGTTTATATTGTTGGTGTTCCGCAATAACTATGACAGATTTCCGTTCTGCAATTAACGTTAAGCTCATAATTTTTTTTAAACTTTGAAGTTATATCTAAAATAGTTATCTTTTTTTGCTATTAAACACAACTTTTGTAATTAGCAAATAATGTCTGTAAAACAAAAATAGATATCATTAAAAGAATTTAACAAACTTATCAGTTTCCTTAAAGAACATCACAATATTTAACACTCCCAAACTGCGTCATCAAAATAAATCACTGCTTGCGCAAATGAGTATCAAAACTTCTGGAAAAAAAGAACTCAAAAAGCATTTCGAAAATGGTGTCATTAGGCTCGCTTTTAAACGATGTCGGTTTAAGGAAACTGCTATTTGGTAAAACTGCTCTATTTTAGAAGTTGAAAGTATAAAATGGCAAAAGAAAACTCTTTCTCGTAGTGAACGTTGTGCCGCTTATTCTCAATGACGTAGTTGGGTATGAAGTTTTTCATTGCATAAGATGCCAAATAATTATGTTGGCTAAATGTAATTTAGTCTTCAATTTTGAATCTACGCTTTGGTTCTTTCACAGCATATATCTCTGTAACGTCTCACAGACCAGACTCATTTTAAACATCCTAATTCGCAGATTGCTGCACACTCGTATATGGAAATTGCATGTTGCTGATTTAGATCCCTAGGTCTTTAGTTATTTAAAAGTTGTAGACTAAAATAAATGCTTTGCAAACAACTATTAGAAAAGATAAAGGGACTAAATGGAAAAAGAAAACTCTTACTAACAGAGAATATTGAGTTGGCGATTCACTTACCTTTAACGGCAGAGTTAGTTATTTGCACCAAGTAGCCTAGAAACTTGTTTATTGCCTTGCCTTCAACCCTTTTTATGTCCCACTGCTGGGCACGGGTCTTTCCCAACAACCGGGGAAGGACTGGAGCATACTTCACCATGCTGCTCTAATGCGGATTGGTGGAGATACGGGTTAGTGGCAAACCGTGATGTTAAATGGCCTCCGAGGTTTAACGACTGGTATCTATTGATAACAACCGGGACCGACCTTGTTTGTTACTTCTATAGTATGTATATTAAAAGGGGCTTTAACTAACTGCCATTCAATAAACTATTACGCAAAGGGAAGGTACAAAATGGAAAAGGGAAACTCTCACTAACAGTGAACGTTGAGCCGCCACTTATCTTCAATGGCAGAGTCGGGTATGTGCTTGTTTTCGGCGCGGCACGTCAAATATTTGCCGTCGTCTTCCACGCCCGGCACTAAGCTCAGGACGCTGAGGGTTTCGTTGTTTTCAGAGAACTGGAAACGGTTTTAATAGTTAGTTCCTTTGGCAGTGGCGATAGTGGAATGAAGTGGCAAATGGAGACGAGTTTAGGAAAGTTTGTGGAGTTTAGAACGGAATTGGAAGATTTATTGATTTATTTAATGGATCTAAAGCGAAGTATTTACGGAAATGTTTAATTAAACATAGTGAATTTATAACAACTGGAATTATATTTAATAGAAATAAATATTGATTTACTGGAAAAAGGGAATTGCGTAGATTTTAAAATGTTAGTGTGAATGCTTGTTTAAATATAATCAGTCGGTTACAAATTATGTAATACAGATTTTATGTTTAGATGAATGATTTAAAAACGTTCTAGAATAAATCATTTTAGAAAACAAGTAGAAAATAGTTATAACAATTGGAATAATAGAAAAAATAAGAATCTAAAGAATTTTATAAAGACATAACGCTTATAAGCAATTAGAAAACAACAAACGCCACAGACACTTCGTGGCACTTCGCCCGTAATGACCCACTAACTCTGAAAAACACGCAGAAACAATGAGCGACACAAGTCATTATTATACAGCTGTCGAAAAAACTGAAAAGGAATCTATTAATTAAGAAACAATGGACGTCTAGATGGACAAAAGAGCAAAAGACTCACGTTCTTTGCCATCCGTTTCAGTTGTCTATTGTTCTTCCACCACGTCACCGACGCCTCGGGGCGGGATCCTGTCGTCTTACACTCCACCTCGTATCTCTTGTCCGCCGACACTTGCTTCTCTTTAGTCAATATGTTCACCGTTATCGGCTTCACTGTGAATGGAAGTGCTTTTGTAATGGTTTATTTTTATTTAAGATATTTAAGATGTATTATTTGTGTGATGAACGTTTCAAATTGATACCTATTGTAAGTTGATTTTATTGAGAGTGAATGGTGAGTGAGTAAACGGTGGTGTCAAGTGAGTGAATGGGTTAAAAAAATGAGAGAATGACTCACACTAATAATATAAATAGGATGATATCTTTAATACAAATATTAAAAAAACAAAACCTTAAACACAAAATACTTATTCTAATAATAAGAAGATTCTAATACTAGGTTGGGAAATTTACATGGGAAATACCGATGTCATCAGAATTTAAGAGAAAAGTTTCTAAAATTGGATATGTTTTGAAGTTTCTATGTACTGTAAAGGCAGAATTTAATAATTCGTAGACAAGAAAACACTCGCGACGTTAAGATGACAACGTAATTGGTTTTCAGGTAAATTAGATCAAGTAGTTAGAATGTTTTGGCTTCAATCCAGACTTTTTGTTTAATATACAGATGCTCCTTGGAAACATTGTTAACAATCTGCCTCTAGATTCGGCTAATTGAAAATTTTAATTGTTTTGGCAAAGGCAGATACTGTTGCATTGACGTTGCTGTCTCAAACAGAGGCCATTAAAATACAAAGAGCTAACTGTTCTTTAGCAACAGTACATATTATCATAATTAAAATAAATTCTAACAAGAATTTGCAATTTAATGCTAAACTTACATCATATTTTGGATAAACAAGCTACTGAAAGAGAACCATTTCTTTATGCTTACAGTTAATATCTAAGATCAGAACTTTGGTCTCCGGTGGTGCCAGGTTGGTGTTCGAGGCTTGGCAGACCAGCCTCGCGTTCAGATGCTGTCGTCCAACGTTGGGGAAGGTCAGGGTATTCACCGTGACACCATCAGGTCTCTGCTCGTAAGAGTCATCGATCACCACATTTTCCAGGTACCAAGTGATTTGGGGCCTGGGTCTTCCTGTGAGAGAAATTGGGTTTTAGTATTACGATATTATCAGCAGCGATATTTTCCTAGTCAAATATCTGACAAGTTCGTATTAGGTCCAATGCTTCTATAGTGAAGTTTTCTTAATATTTAGTTTGTAGAAAGGAAGACATTAATTAAAGAATCAAGCATTATTTAAAATTTACGGTAGGTAAGGCAAATTCATTTCGCAAATAAAATGATCTGTTCTCAGTGATTCTGTTAATTGGTTCCCAGTCTAAAGTATTTTCCGATATATTTCGTTCTAGACAATATTTGGAAGGCCTTCACGATTATCTCACAAATTTTAATTACAGCTATTTTATTTTATACTTTTATATTAAGTAGAAGAATTGTTGAAATTTTGCAGAATTTCAAGATTTTCTAGGTTTAACTTATAATGAACGTGTCTATAATAATATGTTCGGTTTAATTTTTTTTTCTTTATGAGTAGCAAACGAGCATATAAGCCACAAAGTAGTCACTGCAATATATGGACATTTAAGTCCAACCTCAAATAGGTGACTTGCTTAAAGGACAGTTATGAGTAAGCTCTACCTGCACGATGTTCGTTTAATGCGCAATTTACTCATTTCACAATAATAGAACATTTTGACCAGAGAAAACGAAAATGAAAGTTTAAATTAGGTAAGACGTTTCAGTTTCTATTTGAAATGTTTGAGACGAAAGATGAAAGCGATAGAAACTTGAACATTTCCCATCCAAACGAACGAATTTCTTATAAAGCGCAACATTACAATACAATTTTCGTGGCGATTTTTCATCTAACACAGGAAGCGGTGACCTATCTTTAATAGCCGACTTTTTTCACAACGCGGAAGTACACAAAGCCTCCAAAGGAAATTCGTTTGGGGAAAATATAATGAGATGGTTTCCTATTGTTGAGTTCTATATAATGTTTTCCTTTGACCACATTTTAAGTACAGGAGAATTCGCAGATATATTTGTTATCAAATTACCTGCTTGTACATTGAATTACGTTCCAGAAGATAAAGTATCTTTTGTATTGTGCAAATCTTAATTGATAGATAAAGCTACGATTAAGCAAACGATATTTCGTCTGGTGTCGATTGGTTACGGACGTTTTGATGAGTCACTGTATCAAAAAGTAATAAGCAAGATCTGCCTATTGGACGCTTGTCCCACTACTGGGCATGGGTATCCTCTCAAATTTAGAAGGGCTTAGGCCATAGTCGAGTATAGTATAGTTTAAGCAATGGGACGAATTATAAATTATAGAATTTAGTTTAATTACTATAAGACACCAATAAATCACTATTTTTGTTAATTTTTCGCAAGACTATTTATCATTACTTTGTCTATTATTTCCACGAATAAGATTAAATTAATTATCATAATTTCTACAATTCAAAACAGTACGAATTTATCTACCTCCACATTCAAATTTAATTCCCATTTATCACAAGCAAAGTTGTCCGACCTGTCCAACTTCTGATACCTACCATATTGATGAATATTTTCTTTTGTTACGATATCGACACACAATTATTGAGCTAATAACGGAACACATTGAAACAATGGTAACAATACACATAGTGAATGATAGGAAAATAAGTGGTAACGATGGTGTCAAGTAAACTTCACGGTGGTCTGAGGCGTTTTAAAGCTTACGGGTTTTGAGTAAAGAAATAAATTGTGGATGAATGGTACGAGAGACGGTGTAAATACGTTAAACAATGAGGCTAATGGTTAATTTAGAATAAAAGAAAGATAAACAAACTTGGATTAATTTGACTAAAATAATATGTACATGTAAGAAAACAAATTTCAAATTAGTAAGACAAAAATAAATTATTAAGTTTTGGAAATGAAATAAGAGTAACAGGGAGACAAGTGCTGTGTTTTATTAATAGATTATAAAAAATTTTATCCTTATAAGGATTAAAATATTATCGTTCTTCGTAGGTTATCTTTAAAAATAACGGACGATGGTAGAAAATAAATTAGCAAATTCACTCGCGATTTTTTCGATTACAAACTAAAATATTAGAGCCTAAAAGTTTTAAAATTGAAATACTTATAAACTCAAAGCCGCGTCAACAAACTACTAGAAACTTTCGACAGTCGCTGAATCTCTAAATTCGAGTCTGTTTACTTCTACTTTCAACTCGACTTGAATTTCTAAACAAGTGAAGTCAGCTGGAGTTTCGATTGGACCTCCAAATTTGTCAACCAAGTCTTGCGTATAGTAAAACAAATGACATGTACAACTTCTAACTTTGAAACTTTAAATAACGGTCTTAGGTACGAAATTTGTTCGATTTTCAAGTTCTTATTACTTGCTGTAACATATTTTATTATAACCTTTATAAACGACCAGTCCGACCAGTCATTTGGGGGATCCTGTTTTCGATTTCCAGTGTAGTTAAAATGTATTTGATTGATTCAGATGTCTGTTGCCGCTAAGTTTTTTTTTATGTTTGTCCATTTATCCATGGAAACCTAGACACAGGGTGCCTTAGCGTGTAACTCGTGTAAGTTACTGACAATTTTTTAATACCTACTCATTAATTCAAGTTATCATCTTGTACCATTAATTTTCGTAGGCGAAAATTTTATCGTTGTTACCAAATTCATAGTTAGGACTAACCTCCTTCCACTTCACAGATGAGCAGAACATTTGAGCCTTCATTGTATGGCTCCACTAGTTTCGTCCGGTCTCGCCTCTTCGCGTCATATATCGTTGGACGATTTGGAGGTACTGAAAACAAAAATTAGTATTAGTCCAACAAAAATAGAAGACAGCCGTATTTATATACAATTCAATAATATACAATTTGGTCTACATTTTTATGGGTTCTTTATTAGTGAAAAAATTTTAATGCAGCAAATTGTTCGCATAAGCTAAGTACTTACTTCCTAGCATACAACAAAACAAAGCCAATGGTTCCTTACTTGATAAACTGATCTATAAACTAGGTTGTTTATAGAAGTAACTAACGTTGCTTACTCAATCAATTAGGTTGCGCTAGCAAGGTTTACTTAGTTCTTTAGTTCTGCTGCAGCCTAACCAGTTTTAAGTATATTGCATTTGTTGAGTTAGTGCAAGTAACTGCAGAGTAAGCTTCAGTGCTATAATTTAAAAGCAATAATAAAACTTCAAACTATGTACACAACTTAATTTTGCCTTGTCTTTTAACTTCTAAAATAATGTCAGTTTTTAATTTATTCAGTTTTCGTCAAATGGCGAAGTTTTAATTTTTAGATAATTTGCTTCAATAATAATTGTAGTATTAAAGTTCAGTTAAAGATTTTTAGTTTCATCATGTACTTAGTAGTTCGTAATTTAGGCATCATCTCGTTTAGAGGCAATCGAAATATTCTTATGGGAATTTTTTAATCTATTCATAATTGCATTAAATATGTATGTGATACTTACTAATGACACTAAAATTAACTTTCAAGTTTCTCGTGGGCGAGTTCTTGAAGTCCACTCTACACCTGTACACGCCAGCATCGACCGCCATCACATTGTCGATCATGAGGACTGCTGGTGTAGCTCCACCGCGAAAGAACGCGCGGTTGCCGAAGACCAGAGGAGAAGACCACAGCTTCGGTTGGTTATAGGAACGACCCCGGATG
>DWQK01004686.1:0-10214 GCA_018231225.1 Noctuana stator
TATTAATTAGTCCATAGTATTTGCAGAATCTCTTTCTCTCGCAATAAACAAAGTTCCGTATTTTTAATACATTTTAATGATAACCTAAGGTAAATAATAAACTCTTGCTCGGCTACTTTTAAAACGATTAGAATTAAAACTTAAAAAAATGTTTTATACTATGTCTATACTAACCTTAGCGTTTCTAGTAGATTTATAAAGATCTTCGCTATTACTTAAAGTATTATTTCTCTTCCACTGGTACGGTGGCTGTTTTGTAGCGCAGTTTTTGGATCTTCTCCTTTTTCGCCGAGTCCTTATACGCCGCGGTCTATCATTTCGGGGCCTGTATTGCAACTTATTCTTAGCATCTATGTGCTGTTCAGAATTACTACTTTCCATAGAATTACTTCTTGAATTGATTAGATTGTGTTGTAATCTCCGTTCTTCGATACGCAATCTAGTTTTTTGTCTTCTATATTCGGTTGGGTCACGTCGCATTGATTCTAAGAGCTTTCTTCTTTCTTCTAAATATATTCTTCTCCGTTGATCCAAAATTTCTTTACTGTGCCGATTTCTTTTGATATTAGCATTTCTTAAGTTTTGTTGTAAATATGCCTTTTCATGACTATCTCTAACACGAGTCGAATGAGTATTAATTCTGCTGTCAACCGCTCTTTTTCTTCTATGAAATCCTTTAACTTTGTCAACAGCTGATCGTTTGAAAATCACGTGAGCTCTGCCAGCAGAACCATCGGTGGGTATTTGGTTGGAGGGTTCGATCCAAAACTCTCCATATTCTGTCCGTAACAAGCCAGCCTGTTACAAAAACGATTATGTTATTTGTTATCAAAAACTTCAAAATTTACATATTGAAGTCTAATCTAAGTCAGCATTGATATTATGAATAAGTTATTTGTTATCCTAAGAGACCACCTCAAATGACAGACCAGGCGTCCTGCATGCAAGTGAGTTAATTCTTTCTGAGGGTGAGAATTTTTATGTTAATTTTTATATTATCTGAATGAACGCGGAGATTAGTTTAGTGGGTCACTTCTTTCACTCCCCTTAAGTCACCTACCAAGATGTGGTAAACATCTTTCTGGAGATTTCAATCAAATCTTATTTTTTGATAATGGTTTGTAATTCTGTATTATTTTGAGAATATGTGAGGTACATATTTGAGATAAATAGTTACTTTATGACTAATCGTTTATCTTATTATTTGCAAAAGCAAATGTTTCTAAACTTACAGCTAAATAGCGAGTCTGTTGCGTGTCAAACTGGTCTCGGAGCCAGTAGGTCAACAAATCTTACGTCTATTTGCTAGTAAGTTAGATAAATTGATTGATAACGGAATAGACGCGGTTTTGAGTGAAATTTAATGGAAACTGTTCCATCCGGATGATATCTCGTCCTGCTTACTGATCCACACGATTGCAGTGAGTTATACCAACTAGGCGGCTTGATCTTAAATAGCCCAGATTGCACTGTACCGATAATAATCTCTCAATAAATGTTGAACATCAACAACATTGAGTAAAATTACGACTATAGATGAAAGATTCTAAATTACCTAGGTATGAAACCTTCTGAAACAATAAATCTGAATATAATTGTGCTTAAAGTTACTTAGCCGGAGAATCGTTAAGTAATTAAGTACACGTCTATTAGAATAATCTACCGCATACACTCGTAGCAGTCGTAGCGTGTTAATATTAGGTTGAGCGACCGGCTAGCCTGTATGTCGCCGGCCTTGCAATGTAGAAGGCCGATCGCGAAAGTCGCACACCCGCAATACACCGTAGCTCATTCAATACTACCTTCTGCCAACTCGATTATATTTTTCATTGAAAACGTCCAAGTATCACTCTAATCGAAACTTCTTTCGTAGTTATATTGTTACGGGGTAAATAAACTTTACATTTAATCTATACAATTTTAATTGAAATAAGATAATAGAAAAAAAAGATAAAGAAATTTATTTACGAATGAGTCAGCGTTAGGCCTAAGAATTAAAATCGGATATGATTTAATAAATGTGTCGAGGTTGTTGCACTGGTATTTAAATGGTTGGGAAAGAAAGGGATAGGGAAAATTGGCATTGATAATTTACAAAATATTTATAATTTACTTACGTACGAGGTCCTAAGGGTTAGTTTAGGTTAGGTTTACTTAACAATATCTTATCGTAATAACATGTATAGTTCTTTTGTACGAGTAACGTATTTGTGACTGAACAATTCTTAAAAGATTGAACTGAAGACGAGTAAGTCTCGGGACTTTTTTTTATATTTGGACAAAACACAAGCGACTGCGTGCAATCGTTCTTATAAGGTTTTTGGTAAGATAAACAAGAAAGTGGTCGTTTACGTGAAAGTATTTGCTGTATCTTAGAGGCCTTGTGTAAAAAGTGAACGCCCGTGATCAAACAATGGAGCACTCCAAGTGTCATCTGGCGCCGACTACCGGTCAAGTGGTGCGCTTGCCGGCGCGGCGTGGAGTGCTTGCGTTCTTTACTACGATCACTTAAGCTTTTCGCTTGTGATTTTAAATTGATTCTTTAACGTATTCCAATGCTTGTTATCTTTATTTTTATTATGAAAATGTTAACACAAAAACTTCAATAAGTAAAGTTTTATGACTGCGAGATTATTACTGACAACTTATATAATTAAAGTGTTAGGTAGGTAGGTAAAACATATTGTACCTAGTTACGCATTTTTATAATGTTTGTATGTACTTAATACTGTATATTTTTTTTATAATAAGTAATATATTAGTGAATTATAGTCACGTGATCTTTATGAAAGTATAAAAATACATTTATCTGTTAATAAATATGAAGGCTTTATAATTTGGTATATGATTATGCAAAAAACTTTAATAACATACAACATGCTAATATTTCTTATCATTAAATTAGCCGCGCAAAAAGTTATCAAGATCATGTCGGGTTCATGGATTTTTAAAGTTCAAAAGAAAAAAGGTAGGCACTATAATAATCGCGGCTTAATATTAAAAAAAGACATAAAATGTTAATTTTAAAAATATTTCTGAGAAATGCTTACACTTTTATTTTACATGTTTTGTGGACATTAATTCTAACCCGACAGCTTAAGATGCCTTACAAGGAGCTCTAAACGGAGGCGTAATAATCTTCATCAGAATAAATTAAAACCTAGGTAGGAACATAAGATAGGACTTTTTGATTGAGAAATATTTTTAATGTACCTGGAACATCTTAGTTCAATTTCGTAAAACTGATTACGGAGTTAATGAACATAATATTAATTTACAATGAATAATAATACTATTTAATTATCTTCGTAATTAGTAAATACTATTTATTACACCATAAAGCAAACAAAATTACAACGAAAAACACAAGTATAATGTACACATATTAAATGAAATTATTATGTGCGAATATGTACTGTATAAATCATTACTTATGGCATCTTTATAATCATCCTATCATTAAACCTTATAACACTACTCTACAGTCTACACGAATATCTAACAAATAAATATAGAAGCTAACTTACTTGAGATCCTACCTTCCTAACTACCTTTTCTTTTTCAGATAAGGTTAAGGTTTTGTTCAACATCGACCTTGTCGTTTTGCAATGTTCTGAGATCCATCTATCTCATTTATTTTATTTGTTAGGCACTAGTATTAGATAATAGGCAATACTTTGTAACAATAAAGCTACACGTATTTTTTAATCTATTAAAGAAGGCACTTCGTCAGGACACATAATGTCATATCCAGAATAGGTATATAAATAAATGTAATATATTGACGATACGAGACGACGACGAGAGATGACTTTATTCACATTATATCTAATGCAGACAGGTTTTGCAGTATGTCCATCTATTTCTCCAAGTTAATAAAATTCCGTTAAGATGGAATCCTGCAACTAGTTTTACCATCTTAGACTTTAGAGATCTTATTAAACTTTCTATGAAGTGTACGTAGCCTATTATAGAAAATAATGACTAAGTATAGATTTAATATTGTGATACTAAATCGTGTATTTTGTCAATAATATATTTAAAAGCCTAAACCTTTGAAGCCTAAGCCTGAACCTTTTGACTTATCAAGTACCTTGGTACAGTGGCGGATTAAAACATTTGCTATTCAAATTTCACGCCCTTATCGACCTTTACAATCCAACACAAAATTGAAGTAGTAAAATATCGTATATATAAGAAAAAACAATGTTATTCTAGAAGACTGTTGCTTGTTACTCGTATTAATACTCTGGCTCATCTTGAACCATAGGAACATATTTTCGTACTTACTCTGTTATATAGAAAGATAATGTTGAAAATATTTAATGACTTACAAGTCCATCACAGGCAGAGATGGCTACCCTGGACATGGGCTGGCCCTGCACGGAACCTGTGTAGTGGCAGGCGGTGGCGGCCGCCTGCGGCCGATCCCGCGTTCGGCCGCTCGCGCTGTGCCGCTCTACAACCATCGCTGGCATCATAAATGTCGCTGACGGCCTGAATAGAAACATATATTTATATATAAATCTTAAACAAATAATAATACACTGATAGCTTAAAAATACTGTATCCTGAAACCTAAATTAAATTGGAAATCTTAGATTAAAGTAGAGAGGCATTTTAACAATCAAAACATTAGGTTACCTACTTGCATAAAAACGTCACAACACTTGCCAAGCATAATTGTTTTCCACAAAGAATAAGTAGTTATTTTTGCGCTTACAACTTTATTTCAAGAGTTAGCACCTGACTGTTTTATCGCCATCATTGCTTTTAGAAGAGGAATTTGAAATGTGCTTTCAATTGGCACATGTGTAGACGTATAGCTGACACAAAATGCTTACTATTCTTGGCATTTTAAAAAGAAAGTGAAGATGGTAAAGAGCAAGACCATCAAAATTCCACTCAAGGACAAAGACCTTCATTTGCTTCGAATAACTCGTCTTAATTAAAACACTCGAGATATTTTTTAAGGAATTTATGGTACTTAACATTTTATGTAAGGTAGCTAAGAAAGATCAATAAGTTGTGATCATGAAATTGACAGAAACGAACTAAATAGACAGCAATAAAACAAGTGTGATTAAAGAATATTGTTTGTAATAGTGGAGGTTATGTCGAGCCATTGCACATTGACCATGGCATCTGATGGACGGCTTCTGCGCAACGAATTGTGTCAAAGTCCCTTTTTATCTAAAGCATGTTCTGGCACATACTCCGAAATATGTAGGTATATCCATGAAGCCTGTAATAAATTATGTCTTTCTTTTAAGTTTGAAGTTGGTTTTAATTCTTTCTTAAAATATTTTTATATCGTTATAACGTTTCATTTAAATTTGGCCTTATGTGGCACGAAGGTTTTTAATTTCAACGTCGAACTTTGAAATATTTTAGCAGGTAGCTATAAATTGTGGTTAAACGCATATCGGCCAAGGAATCTGTCCACTATGGCGTCGAACATAAAAAGTAGATTTCGAGTTAGCACGGTCAAGATTTATCGAGTAAGTAATGCCACAGCCGGTTTTAGATGCAGGCCAGAAAACTCAGAATGTAACAATTTATTAACCGCAACAGAAAAGGAAAAGATAACATTGCAGTTTCATTGTCTTGCTTGTAAGTTACTAAGGCTTCACGAACATAAATTGATTGGAAAAAACAAAAGCAAAAGTCTTTTAATTTCTTACAAAATTATTGTAGAGTCGGGTTGGATTGTAATATTTCACTAACAGAGTTTAAATAATGTTTCAGGGATTCTGTTATATTTCAATTGCATAACAACCTAGCTGCCATTTACAAGACTACTACTTCCTACTATTTATGTTGCCTACGGTTGCATATACGAATAAATAGGCGCTACATCGTTAAACCAGTTTGCTGCTTGCAATCTTCGTGGACAACTCAACCTTGAGTAAGGTGAGCTGTCGATCGACAAGCAAACAGTTCGAGTGGCGGCTAAGCACACAGATAAGACTCATTACGGCAATTAGTATAAGTAAATATGGCCGCCCCAGATAGGCCGCAAGACGCTTGTGCTGGGACGCACCTACGAGTATTGACACAAGTGTGGATACACGCGCGTGTCGCTACCTCTCTTGTCTTCCTAGACGCCCGACGGTCGACTCGACGCCTGACGATTGATTGCTCCTCAACGCTCATTCCTCAAGCACTTAACGAGTAAGAGATATTTCTGTGAAACAATTAACGTTTATGGCAGGGGGCCAAATCAGTACTCTGCTGTCTTATTTTCAGATCTTTGTGGCTTTATTGTGTTACTGTTGAAAAAACACTATTAAAATTGTGCCAGTGTGATTTTTTTATGTTAAGTGTTAAGTATATAACATTAGACTTAATAATCTAGCCATTGATTATATTATCATCTTACATATAGGTACACTGTACCAGTTGGCATTTGTATTTTTGTTTAAAGGTACAAAATTTATAGATAATTAGCAGTTAGCGTAAGTATTAGTTACAGACTATTTATTATTTCTGTTATGTGCTTCATAGATACTAAAACACACATACTTAGGCTGTGCTTCGGAGGGCATGAAGGCTTTAGTCCCGGCTGTTGTCATTAAATACTAGAAGCCTTACCCGGTTGTAAGGAGAGACACGTGCCCATCAATGGGCCATGGAAAAGATTGCAGGTAAACATCAATATGCAATATTACGAATGCACTTAATGATAGATTTATGTGCCAACAAGATATTGCTTAGTAAATTAAACAAAATAACTATCTACATAATGTATAATTATCGACAAGGAGAGGTTCAAGTAGAACGCAAATTCTTTGTTTTATTGGAGTTTTACGAGGATCTTGAACTTGATGCCTGGAGGCTTGTCATGAACCTACTTAAGTTGAGTGGTGGTTTTACTCGGTGATAATATGGGAGCATTTATCAAGTGCAAATTCCGATGTGACATGAAATGGGATAACCGAAATTTTCGCGGCATAATTGTAGAGCTTTGCCATAACGACCCCGGCATCAAATCATACCACTTAAAGGTATCGATCGCATTTCTTTTAGTAGTGTAACACATATTAATTTAACGTTATTTACGACGTATATCATTTGTAAAACGTATAAGTTTTTATGGTTTCAAATATGTTTTAAAAAAATAAACCTACGCAAATATAAAATTTTGCTTGCTATATGCACTAATTCTGTGCACTTCTCTATGCACTAATGCACTCTGTCTGCAAAAGATCATCCAAGATGATATGTGATAATAACATCCGCGGAATTATTACTCGCTGAGACGTAACCAATATATTAGTGTAAAATATGCCTAAGACCGAAATAATTACAGAAATATGAATTGTTATGTAAATTATTTTAAGCTTAACGACTTGGCACAAATAACCTGTCTGGTGCGGCGCAGCGGCCGCTATGTCGGCTCGCACTACTATTGCGAAAATTTATTATCAATGGCGCCAATATACCTACCATTTATACTATTATTAAACTGTCACGTGGCTTTGTCTTTGCTACATACATTTTGCTAAAAAAAACCTGTACGATTATGTGGAGGTCTTTGAACTTAAAATACTGCCTTTTTAGTTTATTTAGGTGCTGCGGATTCACATTTTCGGCGTGAAAGAAATTTCAGACAGCTTGAATTGCTGCAATCATTTAATATCAGGTAAGTACCTCTTCAAAAATAATTGTTGTTGTAGGTATGTATTATATTTTTTTGTAAAATCATTACATACAATACTTTACTAGAGTTACGTAACAAAAACAGGTATGTACCTTTTCTGATATAAAGCAAAATAAATTAATCATGTAGCGAAATGAATAGCCGCTAAGAGTTGCATACCAATCAATAGGTACCTACGTTCTATTGCAATATAGGTTTCTTAATTGGTAGTAATCGATTATGGTATTGGCAGTATAGTTACTCGTATATACCTAATAGATCTTACCAAATAATAGCAATCATAAAAATGAATCTTTTGACACCTCAATGATGAAAAAAGGCTGAGTTTAACATACAAAAATACAAACATGCATAAATAAACATATGAATACAAACATACAAAGTCCTAAAAATATAACCATTCCTTTCGACTTTCCTATGGTCGGCTGAAAAGTTTATAAAAGTCGCCCCGTTCTTGATGGCTCCGTTATGCAATATTTGCAAATTTCATTGCTCATTGTTTTTATAATAATTGCAACATAAATATGTATGAAATGAGCTTCAAAAAGCATACGCCTTTCAAGTCACTGAATTTTTGTTTCTGTCCCATTAAAATGCATGAGCCTTGCCTCTGCCTTGGGAGTAGAAAGCGATATTCGATGACAGCTTACTTTTAGCTTTGTAAGCCCTTTATGTTAAAACATTCATGTTAAAATGGTTAATTCGGAATATCTTGAAATTATGAGGAAACGTCTATTGACAATGTGATATAAATTCACTTCAAAATATCAGAAAAAAAATTAGGTTTTGAATACGATACTTAACAACGTAAGGAGCATTTACATCAATTCATCATCACCATTAACATCAATCCTTTACTGAAGTCGCAATTGTAATATATTGAATGTCACGCATTTAAACGCAAAGTTTTTTGGACTTCGACATTCCTCTCGGTAAGGATGTCACATGTTTATTAATGAGGTGTGTCATATTTGATATTGAATGCGTAAAAAAGTGCATGAGCAGTTTCTCAGTAGCAATGCGTGGTGTTCACACGAGTGCGAGTGATAGCACGGTTTCCGAGAAGCGATTGCAGGCGAAAAGGCGTCGTACTTCCGCGGTGCGCCTTCTTTGATCCGATGCATTCGTAGACTGTACCGTAATTTATGAATGTAGGAATTCCTCTAAATTCGAACCATAATCTTTACCATTGAAGCAAATTATAACTCTCATATTCTAATGACTAGAACTATTGCAATGCATCAGTGTGTATAGAGTTATGGTTTGAAGTTACGTTTCGTTTGGATAACACAATCTCTCGGTTAAAAAATAAGCCGTTTTTCTAAATTTAAATAGGAACTTTAAATAATTTATCTCTCTCCTCAATAAAGTTCTTTGACTGACCTACATGTTTAATTTTTGTGTGAATTCGAGCGTTTTATTATAACGTCCAACGTATTATTAAAGAAACTACGCACCAAATGACCTAAATAGGATAACGGTTTCCGGTTAGTTTCAAATTACTTAAATCCAGATCATTTCAGAACTTCAACTAAGCTGTGTCTGTATATTGAAAATTGCGTTTTGATCCTACTAATAATGGATTCTAAAATACTATTGCTTAATAAATAAATTAACTGGATACACACTTAAAAATGTTTAGATAATTTTAATGGTTGAGTTAGAAAACATATTTTTATACACACATTTTTTTTCATCATAATTATTCTTCACCTGAGGTTGTTGAAAACGATTGTAAATGTGGTGACAACACGTTATGAGTGGAAACCGCATTCAGTCAGTCATGTCTTTTACCGAGTTGTGACCGCGACTTCGAAAGGAAATCGGTAAAGAAATTATCTAGAAAACAAGCTAACTCATTTATTCCATTGTATAATCGATACCTATTGCAATTTTGAGAACCGTGCAGGTCCATCTACTCGTATCATGGTCAGTCAGATCAAGTGATGAAAATATTCGCTTGTCCGACATTTTGATATCCTACATAATATTAAGTAAATTAAATACCTACTGGAAAACTGAATAATGGATATCATAATGCCATAACGCGAAGCCCGGCATAGTAACAAACGCCTAGCAATACGATATTTGTAATAAACACCATAACAATATTTATTGAACAGTTTTTGTTAGTTCATATTTACCATATCATAATAATATGTTTTACAAATTACTCAAAATCTTGTAGGTATGTCATTAGCAAATTTACAACCGTATATTTTAATAGCAAGGGCTCTTAATAAAAAATAACTTAATTTGACCTAATGACTTATAAAAACATTTTAAATTTATTTTATACAGCGGGTTAAAGAGCGCGCAGTGATACATCCGTTAATTAATCATTTGCGCCTCTGCATCGCTGCATTGTGCTAAATTACATATGAATGCACCCCGGGCGTAGTGGGTGTTCGACTGCTCGACCTATTTACAAAGAATAATGGAGGCCCAGCCTTAATGACTGGGTTTTGAGAATTCAGTCACGTCAAAAATTCAAATTAAATATTAACATTCGAACACGCAATTAGGTACCACAGGCGCCGGCACTCGGCTC
>DWQK01004687.1:0-10213 GCA_018231225.1 Noctuana stator
ATGAAAGTTTCGGTTGACCTTTTATTTATAGATGGCTTTTGGAGCCATCTATCTACAAAGACCTGTTTCTATTGCAAGTGACTGAATCTATGATATTTCTGATTGCTCGCAGTTACACAAAGGGATGTTCCATTTACAACTCTTTGGCGATAGCAAATCTCCGCCGCGGAACTGTAATAGCGGAACCGTTGAACGATCCGCACTCGTCGCTTGCATGGCGCGCGGAACTCAAGCGGAATTCCCTGTTCTAACAAGATTTTACTTTGGAGCTGTCTTTATCGCGCTACTAAACCTTAGTCCTATTCGAAACCCTAATATTTCCGACAAACAAGACATCTTTACTATACAAACAATTTTTATTTACAACAAATATTAGAACTAACTTAGTAATTGACATGATTTGGTACGAAAAGGTCTGAGGCAGTCCTGAGTCAATATTTGTGTTTGCTGTTTAGGTTCAAAGTTAGGTATAACTGAAGTATAATGTGTTTATCAAATATATGGACATAGCTAACAATATACTCAGTTTAAGTGCTCGCATGAGGCTGTTTACAGACGAGACACCATCACACGATTTAAATCTAATATGCGCGATTCCGTACTCCGGAGGGCACCCGTCGTTAAACCTGGTCGGAGGCCTGGATTGATAACATCCAACACGGGTTAGCCACTAAAATAAAATAAAAACATTTTTATTCATCCTAAGGTATTTGTATACACTCAATGAATGTCAAATAACACGGTACATCGGCTTTAGGCGCCCTTTTGGCTAAGGTAGGCCGGGAAAAAAAAGCCGGCGGAAAAATCTCTCGGCACTCCTTTAAAATCAAGTGTAAATCACAAATGATTAACTGATACTAACCCGTATCTACCAATCCGCAGCGTGATGGAGTATGCTCCAAGCCTTCCCCAGTTGTGGAGAGACCCGTGCCCAGCAGTGGGACATAAAAAGGGTTGATTGCAAACACTTAATTTGTTTATGGATACAGTACTTTTGTTTGCGAACGTTTGTAAGTATGGATGGATGAATGGACGTTTGTTACTCTTTCACGTAAAAACTACTGAATGGATTTTAATGAAAATTTACAATAATATAGCTTATACATCAGAATAACATATAGGCTACAATTTATAAAGATATAGCGTGAATTGCTCGAAATCATATCTACTACTACTAATCCTGTGCAGACGAAGTCGCGGCCACCAGCTAGTAATGTATATAGCGTACAAATATATTTACTACTTAGATATGTACTCGTAATTTAATATTAAAATTGTGTGTTATACATACTAAATTTGATGTAGCGTACGCACTACATCAAATTCAGCACATCCCTAAAACGACAACTCACATCTATAATAATTTATTATACAAATGCGTCCGCTGTACGTGTGTATAACGTACGAGTACGTGCGCTCATGAAATGTGTTTTACCCGAGTTCCCTTTTTTCAGGTAAAAGAGCCATATTAATTTAAGAGGCGCGCCGAGTGCTATCCTTAGTCATTCCCGCGCACTTTTGTTTTTCGTTTTTGCGCGAAAAACGCTGAAACGAGAAGTAATGCTGCAATGAGAAGTGTTTGCTCAACAATGCGATAGAGGGCATTACGTGAAGTGAGGCAATGATGATTGCGGAGTTGGATTGTTCTTGTGCTATTGTGAAATGTACTTAATGTTTTCATTTTTGGACTTTAGAACAACCTTTTTAACCGACTTAAAAAAAACGGGGTTCCCAATTCGACTGTATTTGTTTTTATGTTACAACCTCATAACTTTCGACTGGGTGAACGGATTTGGATGTTTCTTGGTTCCACTTTAATTTAGTCCAGTTCAGACAAGAAAGACAGAAAGCTATAGCCAGGACTGGAGGAGGCCTGTCCCCTTTAAAAGGGTTCTCATTCAAACTACATTCTCTTTTAAATAATCATACATTATAAACATATCCAAATTTTAGTAATTAATTATGTACATTTAATTTACTTGTATGAATAATAATTAATAATTAATTTAAATATAATATAACTACGTTAAATTGTATGTTAAACTGGACTTACATGAGAAATAAAAAGGCTTATTTATTTGTTATTTATTGATTTAGTTCAGACAATGGCCTCCATTAGTAAACTACATAAGTATTAAATCTGCAAATTTGCATTGAGTACGAGTATGTGCGCGACTATTTTGAAGTCATACAAACGCAATTTTTAATTATTATTTGGTGACAAGTTTGAAGTCATTGAAAAATCCGCATTGGAGCAGAGTGGTGAACCTTCCCCGGTTGTGGAGCGAGACCCGTGCCCAGCAGTGGGGCATAAAACGGGTTGAGGGCATTCAGACCGGCTTATGGATCCGAGTTCGATCTTTCCACGCACCTGTATTATTAGTATCGTAACAATAAAATATGGTTAAATTATAACATACTCTGCAGAAGAAAACATCGCGAAAAAAACTGCATTCCATTCTCCATAAGGTTCTCCATAAAATGACGATTCTCAAAACACATTCTCCATAATGTTCTCCATAAAAGTTCTGATACGCCATTAATAGAAAGTAAACTGGACTCCGTTTCCCTGACCCATTAATCGTTCCAAACAGAATGACCCCAAAGAAGAAAAGAAAGAAAAAGAACAGGTCACAAACTCAACCTTTCAAATCGCCGCTTGAGCCTTCCGAACAAAAAATGTCCCCCATTGTGCCTGCAAAGAAAGCTTGGCCCAAAGCCTTGTAGCGATTTCATGAATAAAAATCCGGCCTCGAAATAAACACTACACTTTATTTCACTCATCCGTGTCTCGTAAGAAAAATACTCGTAACGTCTTCATTGTGGCGTGGAGTGACGCTTCGTAGTATACTCTCGTCTCACCGCTGACTGTGGAGCGGAATCATTTTTTTTTATGATATGAAGTAGCATACGAGCATGCACGCCACCTGGTGTTAAGTGGTCGCTGCCGCCCATGGACATCCACATCCTCAAGCAAGCTCGTGTCCTACTTGAGGTTGGATGTAACATAACGAGACTAGTTCTTAAAAGGATAATAATTATCTAAAGCGAGAAGTCGTCATATCAGATGTGCATGTGTAAGCGAGATACAAACAGACATTTTTTGTCTCTGTTGGCGTAAAGGTAACTTTGATTTGCCTCTTCAGAAAAGCCATTTCAGAATTCACATTTCTGCTTACCAAAGTTATAGACACGCGTGACGTAACAAAAAGTATGATGTCAAAATTGTTTTGTTACACTGAATAAGTACGTCATCGTGCTTTTTAATCGCTTTTTTGCCAGCAATGTAGCTAAAGCTTTAACAAGGAATCGTGGCGCTAGGCATCGGCGTGGCCTCTGAGATGTCGATATACCGGCATGTTTTCGATACTGAGTAATGAGGCACTGTCGCTTAGTTGAGCCGTGAAATATTTAATACGAAAGGGTGTGGAAGAATCACGTATTACTAGAAAGAATTATTAGGTATGTTGTTTTCACACAGTTCTAGTTTTACACACTAGCTGTGCCCCGCGATTTCACTTACATTAAGAACTGTAACGTAGTGCTTGATAGCCTATAACCTTCCTCATGAATGTAGCTATCACACACCAAAAGAATCTTTCAAATCCGACTTGTAGTTCCAAAGATTAGCGCGTTCATACAAAAAAACAAACTCTTCAGTTTTATATTATTCGTATAAAACAGCCAAAAAAATTGGTCGGAGGCCATTCAGGCGGTTTGACAAATTTTTCCCTGTTTGTGGGAAAGAGATCCGTGTCCAGCAGTGGGACATAAAAAGTGTTGAATGCAAGGCAATAATTTATCGATGGATTTATTTATATTAGATGCGTGTTAATAAATAAATATTTAAAATATCGATACATTAGATAAGATGATACCTGTCCATCACTAATCGTTGTTATGTTAACTCTGACAAAGGAGGTTTTGGGGAAATGAAAGACATTGAATGGAACAATCACAGTTCGTACGAGATGGAAATTTTAAAGAGTTTTTGAGAGCTTTAGAGGTCTCCAGATAACACTTTGAGGTTTTGTTTCGGGCGTACAATAAAATGTGCAAGGTAATAACGTTTTCGTTCAATTTCAGGAAAAAAGGACGTGCAGCGCCATCTATTAGCGAATGTTGTGTAACCGTTACAGTACATATTGTTTTATTTTAATATTGGAATGTTCAACTTCTCCACGTCTAATACTTTTAAACGAGCAATCCTTATCCGTCGTTTATCCATATTTTTTGGCAATGAAAAAGGCTGTACAATAAAGCTGTTAGTTAACTACATGTGTTTTGGAAATTACAACTTTCTTAGAAATATGATGAAGTTTATTGGTTATTTTTCTCAACATCCCAAAATGTGTTGATTGCCGTAAAAAATTGTTATACCTATGCAATATATAGGTAGGTTCTATATATTATTAAAACTTGTTATGTGTTAATCGAAAACTGAAATTGTATATTTTCATAAAACCTTTACTTCGATTACGCTTAAGGAGCTCGGGTCAAAAGGCTTCGAGGGCGCGTAACCTAACACTTAACTATCTCTTAGTGCCAAATGAAACTTATGTTACAGAATATAAATTGGTTCTTATAGAATCAACGATTCTCAATTACTCGAGAATTGAGGGTCAATCGAGAATTGATTCGAGAATCTAATATTTCTGTTAGAGTTTAACTTTTCTACGTGCTAAAGTTGCTACATGGTATTTATATTAGACTTCAAAATAAGGAGAATGACAATTTGATTCTTACGTCTAATGTTCGTAAGAATAATCTTAAATCATAATTTGATTACGACCAGCCGCTATGGAGTTCTATTGATCATTTTCTGTAGGTAATTATCATGACCCTGGAGGTGACCAAAGGCACTTATTATGATCCTAATATGGTCGGTGATAGAAGTGCTGTGCAAAAGCACTAGTCGCCTCTACGATTTTCGAAAGTTCCCCTCGATTTCCCCATGATGATATCATCAGATCTCGGTTACCTTATCACGGAACTATCCTTACAATATCAACAAAAAATCATTAAAATCGGTTTATAAACGACGAAGTTATCCGCGAAAGCACACATAAAAAAGCCTATAAGTAACGCTTCACATTCACAGCTCTACACTAGGATTCCCTGTGTCGTGGGTGCCATGGACACACACAATGACAAATACTCAAACACCCAGACCGAGAACAGAAGTCTAAATTCATCATTTAAATTTATGCCCCGCCGTGGTTCGAACCCGGGACCTTTTGAATGGTGGACTTGCGTGATAACCACTACACCGGTGGTCTATATACGTAAATAGGTACGGTCAAATTGAGGAACCTCCTCGTTTTTCGAAGTTGGTTAAAAATAATGAAATAATATTTATCAAATCACCGGCAACAACTCGTCTCAAATACATTTTTTTATTCATTACTAGCTGTGCCCCACGGTTTTACCCGCATTAAAACAAAATCCCAACGTTTCCCTTCCCTGCTCTGCTGCTATTGACTGTAGCGTGATGAAAAGTATACTATAACCAGTTCAGGAGTATGAAAAATAACTGTACCAAGTTTCGTTAAAATCCGTCAAGTAGTTTTTGTTTTTTTGACAGACAGACAAAAATTTTACTGATTGCATTTTTGGCATCAGTATCGATCCCTAATCACCGTGATAGTTATTATGGAAGTATGTTTCATGTACAGAATTGACCTCTCTACACATTTATTATAAGTATAGATAATGTATTTACATACAGTGTTAGTGAAAATGCAAGCATTATTTAGCATTTTCATCCGGAAATAGAGCTCTGAAAAGTTTTCGAAATGTTCGTATTGTACGGTTTAAAAGCGAAGTTGCCTGCTTTAAATAATGGTATTATTTTAACATGAATCTAGGCTTTTATCAAAGCGAGCTCATTCTGAATGCACGTAACGTTAGCTGCCATTGTGTGTGAATAAATTGTAGTATTATTTTATCATTTCTATCTCTCCGAGTATGATAAAATAGCTAATATTTTATACGGCAACTAAAGCAACTTTAGAAAATTATATTGAAAGGAATTTTGCATTAATTAATTAATTAATTGTTAATTAGCGCGCAGCCGCGCTGGTCGCAAACGTTCTCACTGTTTGCTTAACATAAGTGGTGATAGAAATCTAAATTAATTGTTTAAATTTCCGCCCCGTGGGGTATCGAACCGGGATCCTTTCGTACAGTGGACTGGCGTGCTAACCACTAACCACGCAGGTCGTTAAAGTTGAATGATCTCACCAAAAAACAGAACGACCGTAGATTTTTATTTCAATTCTGCCGTGAAGCACATGAAGCAATTCAGTTGTGTTTCGGTGGAAAGGTGCAGTTGCCGGACACTTACATGAGGCGACCATCAGCCGGGGTAGCAGCGCGACTACATGCGACCTCAGGCAGGACACGAGCCTGCTTGAGGCAGGATGTAGATGTCCATGGGCGGCAGCGACCACTTACCACCAGGTGGCCTGAATACTCGTCTGCTACTCCATATTATCATAAATAAAGGAAAACATTTTCTTCCGCTTATTTTTTAGTCATAACCTTATTTTTCACTCTTCCTGCTAATTTTTTTTTAGCACGGAGGCAGTATATTAAGTAACACGGAGTACAACATACGCACTGTGACCTCGCACTGAAATCTTAGCGTTACAAATGGCCGTACATTCGTATTCATTCACCACTTTTTTCTCTCCAACCCTTGTGAGGCGTTTTGTTCAAAAGATCTAGAAAGTACTGGAAATGTCTGCAGTCTTGAGAGGTAACGGAACTTTTGAATATACCTATTCTTTGTAGGAAAATGTGTAAAACGTTGAAAATGAAGACTCTTAAAAGGGTCGAAATTCTGATGTAAATAAATTGAATAGGTACAGGAAATCGTGGCGTTTTAGGTCGCAACGTCTAATATGAATAATTATGATATTGATTAAACATTTTACAATGCACAGCTAGAACCAGCCTAGAAGCAGGAAACTTTATACTAAAGAACCTTATTATATAGTGTGGGAAATCACAAATAAAAGGTTTTTTAAAATTTACCCCCTAAAGGGGTCAAATAGGTAGAGATGTATTAAGACCGCATGCCTAACGGAAAATGAGAAGCCTGAATCAGTGAAAGAATCTAGAAGCATACAACTTTGTATGGAGGTTCTATAGGAAGGGTAATAAAAAATTGTGAGAGTGTTGATGTTTAAACAAGTGAATGTTTTATTGACCATTAAAACTTATTTTTATTACAACCTAGGTTTGCTTTATAAAGAGGCATTGTTGCTAATTGCAACACAGTGCTGTCAATGATTGATAAAGTACAGGTAATATAAAATTAGAGCGAGCCTTACAGCTCGATCTTATGTTAAACTGGCAAGGAGCCCAAACTGCAATAATTAATTACAACTGAGAATTAATAAGCACGTCGTTAAACTTCGTTCTAAACCATCCATTATCGGACTGACGTGATGACGTCTAATTACGCGATATGACGTCACATTATAAATGACGCACGGCTCCATGGCATATTGCCCCGAGGCGTCTGTAGATCGTAACCGACACCATGTTATGGTAACTTTTAAAAATCGTTTACCCATTGAAAATAACGCCATCTCTGGAATAATGCGAGAACAGTTTTCCTTTTTAAAACTCGTAATCTACGTTTTAGGTTTTTTTTGAAACAATTCTTATAAGTAAATGATTACGATTTAGTAATTAATATAACATTAAAAGACAAAAAATAAATAATTTATAACTAACTAAGATGAGACCAAACGGGAAGCATTAGCTTTCAAATAAAAAAAGAATCGACAAATTCCTTCACCCAGTCGAAAGTTATGAGCTAACAAACATACAAAACACTGATTTGAGAACCTCCTCTTTCTTCAAAGTCGGTTGAAAGTTTTTAAACCTTCGTTAAAGGCTTTAAGCCACATCTATTAAGTCAACATCTATGAGCGTATGACAAATCCAGCAAGTTACACAGACAAAAAGCCGAATCGAGTGTAGGGCGAACATTTCCATAGCTTTTTAGTTAAGTGTGAACCTTCCTGCACCCTTTTTAGTGGCCTCTAGTGGTTTTGAATTGTGACAGATCTACGGGGTGATGAAGGTTTTTTTTGTGTAAGAGGGAACTACCTTTTTATAGTAAGAAACTTCAGCCTTAGGTAGTATTAGACCTGTTTGCCTTCAACCCTCTTTATGTCCTACTACTGGGCACGGGTATCGCAACGCGCTGCTCCAATGCGGATTGGTGGAGATACGGGTTAGTGGCCAACTCGTGTAGGATGTTGTCAAACCGCCCAAACGGCCTCCGACTAGGTTCAACGACTGTTATCTATCGATAACAACCGGGACCGACAGCTTAACGTGCCCTCCGAAGCACGGAAACGCGCATTAAATTAGCCACTAGCGGTCACCCATCCGAGTACCGGCCGCGCCCAACGTTGCTTAACAGTGAGATCGCTTGCAATCTGCACTATCAGCGGGGCGTAGGGCGCTTCGTACCAGGTTTACCTCAATTTAAACAGTCCACAGGGTCTCCGAACAAGTTTAATGAATGTTATCTATTTAATACTAACTGTGATCCGCGATTTCACCCGCGTTAAGAGTAACGTAATGCCCATAACCTTCCTCGTGAATGTAGCTATCATACACAAAAATAATTTTTCAATTCCGGCTTATAGCTCCAGAGATTAGCGCGTTGAAACATATAAACTCTTCAGCTTTGTATTATTAGTATAGATTTCTTCTAGCAGTGTTTTCTTGGAGAATGAAACAACGAAACCTATTTACTCTTTAGTCTGAAGTGAGGGTCAATTATATCAAGTAATGTTTTCTTAAGCATTCAATTAAAATCTTGTAGCACAGACAGAACCCAAATTTTGCGAAACCAACCCAAAATTTAATTATTAAACAACATTTAAATGCATTCAGCACGCAGGTAGATTCATGTCGACGGGAATCTGCGGTTTGAACAACGTACGAACAGACACATTTATCGAATTTGCATATCAAAGAGAATAATATTTAATTCTACCACTAATGGCTTCAATATGGAGGCTGCCCATTTCCTGTCGTGTGCAATAATAATTACTAGTCAATTAATGTGCCAAAATAAACTGGTATCTAGATAAATCAGTCATTGATTTTTCCGGTAAAACAAATTATGATTAAGGTTCTAACGTTTGAAATTGTAATTATCATAATCTTCATTACATAGTATAAAATAGTAGTTTAAAAAACTAAAAAAACACGCTTTTATTTCTAATCGAACTAAAAACTAGAAAATAATTTTTAATGACAAAAATTTTAATATTACAGTAGTGGAAGATCGAACAATCAATCATAATGAATCACCTCTAAATATAATTATAATAAAATTTAAGATATTAACAGAATAGTTCAATTCAGAGTAAAAAGCGTCGAGTAGTTTTTGTTTCTATAACGGTTATACAGACAGACAGACAAACAAACAAAAATGTTACTGATTGCATTTTTGGCATCAGCATCGAGTCCTTTTGGCATCGGAATCACCCACCTGATTTGGAAATATATTTCATGTACAGAATTGACCTCTCTACAGATTTATTATAAGCATAGAAGATAGATTTATAAGATTATGTAATGTTAAAGTTACCCCAATTAAAAACTATTTGAATGCACGTAGGATCTTTATAAAGCAAGTACACATGCATCACTGACCGAATTACCTCTAAAATTTAAAATTAAGCAAACCCCTCGCCGTCAAACTTCAAACTACCCGCTTATTGTATTAAAAAATTCAATTCTATTCCATAAACGTGCCGGATGTAGAATTTATTTTTCGAACGTAATTCAGTTTCCGTTCCACGTTTAAATGTGTATCGCAACAAAACATTTCTCACAACAACCAACGCTATGGTTACTAATGCAATAATATCTCACGTGTCTGTAAAAGCAAGATTTTCTGTTTTGGATACGGTTGGAAATTAAATTTGCGTCGTACGATATCATAGAATTAATTAACGTTCATATAAGGTTTACACGTGTATTTGCAACATGCTATGAAAAGAACAAAAATATTCACGTTTTGAATTGAGTGAGATTTAAACTGGTTAGTGACAACCCTACATATTTGTCCGGCCACTTTATAAAATACTAACTGTGCCACGCGGTTTCACCCGCGTTAAGAATAGTAGCGTAATGCTTGATAACCTTCCTCATGAATGTACTTGTAGCTATCATG